>CM070513.1:30446934-30643742 GCA_036346375.1 Guadua angustifolia
GAGGACTTGGAAACGAAGGGCTCAAGGGCTTAGAGCTTTTTTTCTTGTCAAGATGTGGTGGGATTATGAACTGCAACACGGTAAAATCCACCCACTACGCTTTAAAAGGCGTGCCAACTATGACTTGACTGGCCAGTGATTAAGGCTTGGGCCACTGAGTCGAGACGCCGCCAGTGCCCACCAATCGCTCACATCCGTATTCAACATCGAAACCAAGGTCGCCAGTGTCGTGCTAAGAGATTCTGCCTTGTGGTCTTCGCCCGACCTCGACCAAGGAGTCAAGACCTATGAAGGTTTTTCGTCTCAAGAATAAGGCTCGAGGTCGCCCGAGGGTTCCTCCAACCTAGAGCCTCGGGGCTAGCCGGACGAGGGCTAGGTACCCCTTGACCCACCGGGAGTGTGGTCAAGAGATTCCCATGCTCGGAAGGCCCGACCACGCACTGGTACACACTGAGGCGCCGACCACGCCGTGGCGCACTCGGCTTTCTAAGACCTCGACCTCGAGCTCGAGCTGGTCTCGCTGAAACCCCCGGTCCGCCCTAGGATTTCGGATCAGCATTTGATCGACGGTTGCTAGAGAGCTCGTGGGGTGACTCAGAGGTGTCAGCAAGTTCAAGGCGATTCTTTGCCACCCTCAAGGTGCACTCTGAGTGATAGTGCCACCTTGCTTGTGGAGGGAGAGAATACCACCTTAAAAGGAGAGCAACCTCCCCCATCGCTAGTTTTTGGGGGCCACATGGGACTCTTATGGGTCTGCTATGGCGCCAAGGTGTGTATTCCCTCGTTGGGCCAAGGCCCACGCCTTGGGCAGCATGGCCATCCTTTCGCCAAGCGAGGCATGTGCGCCCATACTTTTGGGCAGAAAGCACGCGTTATTGCACCTGTGAGGATGCATCATTTGGTATCGTGAGCAACGGTTGACCGGTGAGTTCTTGTATCTTGTAGTTTGATTGTGTTCTTCCTAGAGTCCGTAAAATTTGCCCCACAAAAGATTGTTTGTTCGTTTGTCCAAACCCCGTTGTGCCTTCCAATCGTTAATTTTGTTTTTGCTAAATTGAGTTTGTGTCCGTTCTAGTGTTGTCTTGTTGCTGTTCATCTTCTTGTTCATCTCCCTACCCCAACACCCATCCATAAAACCCAAAAAGAAACAACCCTATCTCGCCCGAAGATCCCCTTCTCGCGGCCGCCACCAAAATGCCATAACTCTCAATTTCCGCATGATTTTTGAGTGGGACCAAAAAGATAAGTTTCCTCACTCAAACCATCATACACACGTCAATTTTTGTGCAAATACATTCAGGAAGTAAAGAGTTTGGTGCGTTGTAATCTGACCTAATTGCTGTCCCGAATTCTGCATCTATGTGCACTTCCAAAATTCGTGCAAAATTCTCAGTTGCTTTTCAGAAAGTTTGCTCAAAAGAAAAGTTGTTGAAAAAGTAGTCAGGAAGAAGAGAAAAAAGAATCATTGAAAAGAGACATCTGACCAAAAGTTACGGCCAAAATACCAACTCTCGTCTGTCACGGTGAATGCAAATCAAGAAATAGAAAGTTGAATTCATCTTGTGCTCCCAAGTTGCAAATTGCATATTCATAAGTTTTGCTTGTATCCACCGCCATATCACTTGTTTGAGCCTAATATCCATCCTTGTTTGATCAGCAACATAGGCTAGTCTTTTGGGGGCCACATGGGACTCTTATGACCGCTATGGCACCAAGGTGTGTATTCCTCGTTGGGCCAAGGCCCACGCCCCGGGCCGATTAGGTAGTCCGCTCGTTAGGCAGGCACGGCGCCATACTGGCTGGGCCAATGGCGGCACGCCTATGCGACCGGGAGGATGCATCACGGAGGCCCCCTTTCCGAGGTTTGCTCCGCCGCTAAGCACAAAGGAAGTATAAAGACCAAGGATGCATGAGCTCCAGAGACACGAAGACAACACAACACACACAGCACTGAGTTAGGAATCACCATTATCGCTTTAAGTTGTAAACACCGCTCAGTACACCCATATAACAAGAATCACCGCCATGAGGCGACCAGAGAGAGCTATTACCTTCACGGGCTCGAACCAAGATAAACTCTTGTCTCGGCTCGTTGTCGCCTTGTTCACCATCGCCTGATCGATTTTCTTCCTTCGCTCGAGTAAAATGCAGCTCGGGTCCCATAAACTCTCGACCCTACCTCTTTTTTGCGGTTGACGATCCCGATCGTCGACAAGTTATAACTAAAATAAAGAATAAACAGATACATGTACTAACTACAAACACATGTTTTAGTAGGTTTGACTATGTAACCAATTCATAGTAATTTTGCTCCATTATCCCATAGTAAAATGTAGTAAATAAGATAGTAATATATGGCTTGGTCAAAACTAGAGTGCACTTATTAGTTGGTCAAAAATAAGATGGCCAGAAAGTTCACTTAGTATAAGGTAATAAGCATGATAGAAAAGACAAGCATGTCGTGACAAGAGCATACAAAAAATTACAAGGCATTAACTAATTGGTTTAGTTAACGCATTAACTAGTTGGTTTGGTGCGTTGATTAGTGTGTTGCATGTCTTAATCAAACTGGCTTAAATGACCTGAGCATATAATAGGGTATTCTACACGCAATTACAGGATAGTGTGTGTGTATATATATATAGGAAAAATATCTTTTTCTCCTGGTGTAGTTACTCCCACCTTTGAAATACCAACTAAACGAACTTGAAATACTCATTTATCATTTTAGCTATACTCATATACTAAATATAAGATATTCCAAGATGAGCCACATGAAAAAATTGCAAAGGAGTATATAGTTTTTAGCGTATTTTGCAAATACCTTTATATATGAACATAAAAAGGAGTATGTATAAAAAAATATACATACCACCTCTAAAAAAATTTAAATACCACCTAATTAGTCTTATATACTGTGATACTACACGTACATACCTTCCCACAGCGTTGTGCGAGATAATCCCTACATTGTGAGATACGATATAGAAAGTAACTACTCCCAAGAGTAGAAAATAGGCTTCATATATATATATATATATGTGTGTGTGTATCTACTACTTCTAATTATGAGTTTGTGGTAGTGATCCGTTCTCCCCTCTCCCCAGGCATACCCACGAAACCATCATTGTCCTGATCTTCTATACATTGCAAACGGAGAAAATTTTAATTCGATCAGATATACATACATGCATGATCTGCAGTGTATCAGACTCTTATCTCAATCAGCCGATTCTATTTCCAATACTGCACAACCGATTCTTTTTCCATATACTACACTGCACGCATACAACTTCTGAGTTACCATGTGCCTTTGAGTTGCCATATGCATCCTTTCCATTAAATATTTACTTGCATGTGTAGATAAGATCATCTTTTCTTTTTATCTAATCACGTATAGATTTCATTCCGGCTGGCCAGCAGTATGCGCACGGCCATGCATGACGCAGCTAGATAAGTTTGTTATCTCTATCTGTACTAATTCTAATTATGAGTTGGTGGCTGAGTGGGAAGCAGGCAGTAGCCACCCTAGTAGATTGGATTGGATCTTCCCATCATAAGAGGAAAATAAATTTGCATGACTCATTTATTACTTTCCTTTCTCCTATTGATCTGGCATTCGAATCGGCGACGATTGCACCCGGTGTTTTTCAGATTGGATTGATTGATTCTTTTTCGAAGGAGGCAGATCTCCGATTCATGGAGTTGAATCTCTTCTCACCTCTTTCCCTTTTGTTATCTTTCTTATTCGATGAAATTCTAATTTGGATTCCATAGATATCTCTTCGGTTGCCGAATCTATGGGCCTGTTTGATAGAGCTCCTAGCCTCAGCTTCTCCATGAGAAGCTGAAGGAGCTGTACCAAACGAGAAAAATTCTACCAGCTTCACATGAGAATTCAAAAAAGTGATTCACATTTTTTGACTTGTGGGCTGAGAGAAAAAAAAAGCCCTGCTTCCACCAAGCTTCCAATTGTGATCCTCCTCACCAAATTCACACTTATTTACCCACCACTGCCATTGCATATATACCCGGGAAATTTGATGATTTGCCCTGAAGTTGAGCGGCCTTTGATAATTTGCCTAAAGTTGGAGAACCTTTGATTATTTGCTCTGTAGGGACCTTTGTGCAAAACAAAATTTTTAATGTGATTCTTCCACCGTGAGAAGACAATAGTACCCTTGGAAGATGAAAAGTGCTACCCTATTTCGTTCCACGCGATCCGTCCCCTCAGCAAAGTGAACGAGGCGCCGTCCCCAGTTCTCCCAAGCCGTTCCACGTGACCCGCCCCCGCTCATCGGCATACGTCCACCACCGGATCATCGATTACGGGACGCAATCGATGGATCGCTCGGTGGGTATGCATCACGCATTTTCTTTTTATTTGGAGATTTTAGCGGCATGCATCGATTCGTCCCGTTCCTTGCGCCAGAGCTTTTGGTTTTCTTGCCTTCCTAGCCGGCCGCAAGCATTCATGCATGCATTTTCTTGCCACCGATTGCCTATTGCCGATTTTCTTTGCGGCATGCATGCATTTTCTTCTGGCCGTACGTGGTGCTAGTTGATTTTCTAGCAGTAGAGAGAAAATTCTGGGTGCCATATGTCTATGCATGTATTGTTCATGACGTTGGTAGTAGTAGATGCTACTGATATATTTGTTTTTCTCCTTTTGATTTCTAATGCTTTTGTGGTTTGTTAATTAGGTGAAGATATGGATTCAGATGGAAGATTCACTTAATCCGATTTGCTCAAATGCTTGATTGATTGGTCAAGTCTTGTAATTGAGCAAGACATGGATGATCTTAATGTTCCAATGGTTGAGGAGGAGATGTATGCCTTGCTTGGTTTGAGGGAGGAGGATGATAAAGCTATGGAGGCTATGGTGTTGAACCATCTGAGATGGTAACAACTTGCCGTTGTAGGCAATATAGAAGATGTCACCGAAGGTGCCTATACCGATTGAGGATGATGTAGATGAGGAGGAGCACAGCTGCTACGATAGGGAGAGTCCAATGATGAAGCTTGGCTCTACTTTTCCTTCCATGAAAGAATTTAGATTAGTATCGGACAATATGCCATCTTGGGGAGTTTGATATAAACAGATAGAAGTCCGATCCTACAAGGTTTCTTGGTGCTTGTAAAGCAATAGGATGTCCTTGGAAAATTGTTGCTAAAAAAATGCAAGGGCGAGAAACTATCGCAGTACTAACCTTGTGTATTAATATATGATTTATTATTTGTCGTGCTCTTTATTATTGTGTACTTGTACTTCGCCTCTTAATCCTTGTTTATAATTGTAGGTGATTGAGGATAGGACACGATCATCAATGTGCTTCAAGTAGCGAAAAACCGGTCATATGGCATCTCGAGTTGGGTGACTGATAAGGCGGTGTCTATCTTAGGATTATCTCCTAACATGGGTACCAAGGAGCTACAAACGGTTACGAATAAAGTACAATGTTAAAATTGGATATGATCTTGTATGGAAGGAGAGAAATAGCAATGAATAAGCTATATGGGACTGGGGCGTAAAGCTTTCAAACACTTTACAACTACAAGGTGAGATTGAGTTGAGGTCCCCGAAAGCATTGTACAAATTGACACTAAAAATGTGGAAGGTAACATTTACTTCAATGATTATTTGTTGCATTTAGGCCCTGCATTGAGGGCTTCTTGAATGGTTGTAGACCATACATAAGCATAGATTCAACCGCTTTAAATGGTAAGTGGTTCGGCCAACTTGTGCATGATAATGACTTTAGATGGACATAGTTGGATGTTTCCTAGCCTTTGGATTTTTGATGTTGAAAAAATTGAAAATTGGACATGGTTTATGGATCAAGTAAAGAAGGCAATAGGCAATCCTCCTATACTAGCTGTGTGCCACAGATGCTTGTAAGGGTTTAGAAAATGCAAGTGAAACATGTTTTTCCTCAAGGTGAGCAAAGGGAATGTTTTAAACATCTAATGGCTAATTTTGTTAAGAAATTTCACGGTGGCGTCAAAAGAAACATGTGGCTCTTTGCTAGGGCATATTGCAAGGATGAATTTGCATACCACCTTGGTAAGGTACTTGCAAATTGAATCTGGAGTAACCAAGTACCTTGAGGACCATCATAATTTGCTATGGATGAGGTGAGTGTTTTATTCTTGTTATTTGCTACTTTATATTACTTGTATTTATCTTGCAAACACTTAATCCCTCGTTCTTGAGGGCTTTTCAGGAGTTATTTCAACCCAGAGATCAAGTGTGACTACATAAATAACAATCTAGCCGAATCCTTTAATAGTTGGATAAAGGATATAAAGGATTTGCCTATTGTCACACTAGTTGACAAGCTCAGAGAGAAGGTTATGGAGCTTTTTAGGAAGAGGAGAGCTATTGGAGCAAGGTTGCAAGGTACAATACTACCGGCTATCATCCAACAATTGAATGTTAAGTCTAGAGGATTACGCCATCTTAAGCCACATGCATCTAGTGATTGGAGTATTGAAGTCAGAGATACTACCAAGAATGACGTGAGACATGTAGTCAAGGCACGTACACATGAGTGTACTTGTCTTCAGTGGCAGCACACTGGCAAGCCATGTTCACATGCTTTAGTTGTCTTGACTGCAATGCAAAATATCAACCTAGAAGATTTTGTGCATGAGTATTTCTCACTGGATAGATTCAGGGCAGCGTATCATGGTGAAATAGAACCACTAACAGGCAAGTCTCATTGGCCTAGAGTAGATCTTGGGTTTGTCTTGCTGCCACCACTATGCAAAAGAGGTGTAGGAAGACAAAGAAAATTGAGAATGAAGGCTTGCACAGAAAAGGGCTACCAAGGAAATAAGAAATTTAAGGTGGGAGGCAAGAACAAATGCAAAAGATGTGGAGAGCTAGGACATAGACAAGATGGCAACTGTCCTCTAAATGGTGTAAAGAAAAGGTTAAATTCTTTATTTCCATGTTTATTTGCAAATATTTGTGTCCTTAAGTTGTACAAATATTTATTCCCATTATGACAGGAAAAGTAGGAGCAAGAAAAATACAGTGCCATGGGAAGGACCAAGCAATGTAACTCCAATCAGTGAAGAACCAATCAATCCAACTCCGTCTACACCTACAAGAAGGTCGATATCTTATATAGAGACTTATTTCTATTGTAATTCATGTGCAATAATGACATTATCTTTTTTTAGCCACGCTGAAATGTTGATGGAGGTGGACGATCGCAAGCAACAGCGCCAAAAAGATCACTCCCAAGAAGAAAAGGCAAAACTGAATGCAATCATTTGAGATGGCTGATTTCCATTAGGACGTGCAAAATCCGAGAAAAAAAAGTGTTAAAGTGTGCTTGGGATTGTGGAGCTTATTCTTAATGATATTCTTAATGTTCTTGAAAAATATTTACTGAATATTTGATGGTTAATGTCAATTCTCGAATGTTTATTGGGTTGTAGACTGTGACTTGACTTGTGTTCTATGTTGGGTTGTCTGAATCAATCAATAACCATAGTTCATCTCAGATTCTTCATAGGTTGACATGCCCTGTTTTTGAAGGGCATGAGAGGAACACACCCGCTGATGGAATACTGGGGCATTGTGTATATTTATTTCTGGCCTGTAAGCTTCTACTGCCCCATCACTGAATCACCACAGCTGCGGTTGCTTATGTGTGGTGGTGACGATCATCAAATTGTGTTGGTTGAGCATAAATAGCAATGGTTTTCTGAGCTCAAACCTGAAAGTTGAATTACTAGATTGTGACTGAAGCTGCATCTGCTTCTGGCGTGCACAACTGCTGTTTACAGTTGGTGTGCAAATAATACCTACATCTAATCAAATAATTCTGCCCGCCAGAAACTTTTGATGATCTGTTCTTTTGTCTCAACAAACACTGTTTACAGTTGGTGTGCAAATAATACCTACATCTAATCTGATTGGATAGAGCACTATATTACTAGGGTAGTTGTTTTACTAACAAAGGGCAAAAGAGTCATTCCATATTGATTTTTAAGGGTAAGTCAGCCCAATTTGTAAAACCCTATATAGGGCAAATCCTCAAGTCACATATGAACTTGAGCAAGAATAATCGAAAGCCGTTCTCTAACTTTTGCAGAAATTATCAAAGCCGTTCAACTTCGCGCAAATCATCAAATTTCCTATATACCCTCGCCCCACCCTTCTCCACAGGCCGCGCCCCTCTCCTCCAGGCCGCCGCCCACATATCCCACGCGCATCTCCTCGTCTAGGGTTTCTCCTCCGCCACTGCTGCGCCACCAACGGATGCTGCCGGTACATGCGCCGTCCTCCTTCCCCTCACTCCCCCTTGTTTTCTCCCAACATCTCAACCTCCCGTGATGGCGTGATCTCCTTCCACCGCCGGGCACGAACACCGGTCCTCACAAACACGGTGTTGCTGCACACACAGGGGGGAAAAAGCAACCAAAAGGAGGAAGGAGAAAACCAAAGGGAGGCGGCGCACGTCTCCAACCACGTCGTTAGCGAAGCAATCAGGTGCGTTTCAAATCTTGTTCAGAACTATACTTGCATGCAGTTCTTGTCCTCTAGATTGTGATTTCCATAAGTGCCAAATCTTGTTGTCCTTTAGGCTATTCACTCTGGTATCTAGTGGTAATGGTGTCAGGATCCGAAATCAAATTCCCAATCTGAATCACTAAGAAGGGATTCCCAATCTGCTTAACGACAACATTGGGTTCTTTTTTCAGGACAAGATTTGGTCACTAAGAAGGGATTCAAGGGCTCATTCAGCAGTGCAGGGTCGTCTGCTAAGAAGGGATTCAAGGGCTCATTCAGCAGTGCAGGGTCGTCTGCCAAGGTTAGTTGTTCATGGTGTTTATGCAAATATTTTTAACACGAAAATTGCCCTATCCTTTTCCAGACAGTACGGGTATGCAGACCTTAGACCAAAAATGTGTTTCAGTAGATTGATATGGGTTCAAGTAACCATCTGTGCCCTCCCCTTAATACTATTGCCTGACAAGAATAAAGATTTGTACTAGCCTCTGTTTTGAAGCGAGACAATAAAGGTTGGGAGAAGATGCTTGCACAGAAAGTCTAGGATTGGCTATAGCTGAACTTGAGAAGGTTCTTCAGGAATGGCATTTGTAAACTAAGCATGGTTCTTTGCCTGTTCATCTTGTTGTCAGTATAGGTAAATTGTTTGATAAAAATAATACTGAGGAGGAGAACCTGTTCAAGAAGTCATAAAAAGAAAATAAAAAGATGTTCCTTGCATACCACTCCATTATTCAACTACCAATCATACCATGCAGCTGAAAGAAATACTATGTATTTTATTTTTAGAATACCCCCTGTACTCAACTGAAAATGAGTTGGTCTAGCAGTTGTTAAAAAGGACAACTGACACACAGGCATGGGAATGCTATCTGTTATCTGTATTAGCTTGTAGATGGATCAACCTGACCAAACATCCATACGTAGCTTATTTTGTAGATCGGGATATTAATTTATTGATGTTTCAGTTTCAGTTGGTTATACTACTCTGGTCAAGTCTAAGTTGTGGTTGTAAAACTTGGCCTTCTGCTGCAATTTTACCATTCAATTCCATATTCCATAAGACAGTATCAGCAAAGAGTGATATATAAGTAGAAATTATGTTCCCATGGGCAGAGACATGTGACAAAACGAAGAACACACTGCTTGTTCTTTTTCATTTGAAACTAGTTCTGTAAGAACTACATTGGAATTATGATACATGGAGTTTCATGCTGAAATTTGTGTACAGCAACATGGCTGATTCATGCTGAAATTTGTGTACAGCAACATGGCTGATAATGCGGACTGGTGCGATGAAAACCTTAGGATAACCCCACCGCTTCTTGCCTCTCCCGCAGATGTGTTTAGTTTATCCGTTGAGCGGAGGTAATGTGCGAACTTCCTGATCTTGTCGATGCGGCGCGGGGGCAAGCGCTAGTGGTGGGCGGCGAGATAGGCTGGTAGTGCTATTGGAGCTCGCCGCGGTGGATGATGTCAATAAGTTGAGGAGGCGCTCACAGGGGGAGGCAAGGAGGCGGTGGAGCTGGTTAATGGGGTGGGGCTATGGTATCACCGGAGCAAGGCGTATGAGCCACGTATGCCACTAATAGTAGCAGCCACATATGAATGACGCTACCTCTTCAACGCCTTTTGCCCATAATGACAAGTGATGTCTCTCTCGGTCGATCAATCGATCTCGAATTATGGCGTTACAAATTTACAATCCCAAGTGTTGTGACGTTTTTACTTAAGTTTATGAAATTAAAATATACATATAATATACATATATATACATACATATATATATACATACATATATATATACATACATATATATATACATATATACACATACATATATATATGGGCGGCATATTTGGTGCAAACCCTCTTTCTGATGCAAACCTGAAAACTAACAATCTGGGCCTCTGGATCTTCCCTGGATGGTTCAGATGCACAGAGGTGGGATTCCACTCATATCATTCAACCCTTTATGCAGATAACATAAATGATCAAAATCTCACGGGTCAAAACTTGAATGAAATGTACAAGCATTATCCATGAAGTAAATGGTACATAAATCGGCGTTCCAAACGGCTCTCATATTCCATTTATTAAGGTCCCTTTTGGGAGAGCTCCAGCTCTTAACTCCAGCTCAGAGCTGAAACTTATAGGCTAAAATAAAGTGAATTAAGTTTATATTTTTGGTCTAAAATGTAAACAAGATGATCTACCTAAACACTCTTAATGTACCCACAGCTCCAGCTCCACAAATTTCTAGAGCTAGAAATACCTGCTCACCAACTCCACAGATTTTGGTGGAGCTGAGTATCCCAAACACCCCCTAAAGGTGTAAAGAAGTCGTACCAAAAAGAACTTGAAGGAAATTGAACGACCTCCCATCTCCACCTTCGCCATGACTCAACACGAAATCACGCCTTCTCTCGCACAACATGCACCACCGAAAACAAAATCGAAGAAGGAATTGAGAGAAGAAACTTTTTAAAAAAAAACTTATTCTTGGATGAATCGTCCACCCTTGTAAATTCGCGAATAGGCAGAGGAAATTGAAAAGGTGGGTTGGAAGGTGGAGATTTGGATCCGAATAAGCAGCCCAGGATAGCATGAGATTTGGATCCAATATGGAGATTTGGATCCGAATAGGGTTTGCTCACCTTTATCGCCGCCCGAGAAGCGGGCATGCATCGATGAGGGTTTTAAGGATAACCGTTGGGTTTAGGGTAAACATGGTGGCATGAGTGATCCTGGGCTTTGTATTGTCGCCCACCCCGAGGGCATGTAAAGTGAAGATACCTTATCTTACTAATGGCGCGATTTGGTGCAAACCCTCTCTCTGATGCAAACCTGAAAACTAACAACCTGGGCCTCTGGATCTTCCCTGGTGGGTGGTTCAGATGCATAGAGGTGGAATTCAACTCATCCACTTATGCTAATATGCACTAAACCCCCCGTCTAATTCCGTCCCTAGCTGGCAGTCCATGCTAATCCCTCCGTCACACACATCAGGCTCATCTAATCCCATCACGTGCATCAGGCTCATCAGGCTCCTTCCCTCCACGTGCATTTGGCTCGATCCCTCCTGCTTCCTCCTCCTCGCGCGCAGCCATGCTCCTCCAATCCCACGCCGCCAAGCCCTCGCCGCCGCCACCGCGTAGCCTCCGACAGACGCGCCTCGGGCCTCCCACGGCCATTCCCGACACCATGACGCCGCAATGCCCTCCGACGCGCTGGCCACAGCCCTCCAACGCCACCGCCAGCGCAGCCCTTGACGACGCGCCACCCTACGACGCCGTGCCGCCAGCTCTCCCACGGCGACGCCTAGCGCCCGACTCTGCCGCCAGTCTCCCGAACGCGCCCTTCGAAGTCCGGTGGCCGAGCGCCAACGGCGGGCGGGTCCTTGACGCGTGAGGTTGAGGGTGTCACGTTGGCTGAGCTACGGGCAGGGATGCGGGGTTCAAGCCGGAGATGGTGCTCGGGGAGGGGGGCTTCGGCCGGGTGTACAAGGGCTAGGTCGATGAGCGCACGCTCAGCTGGGCCAAGAGCTTCGCCTGCGTCGTCGTCGCTAGCCAATTTCGACTGCATTGGTTTCTTACCTGCCTCTTTTAGTTATTGTCTGAAAATTTCTGTTAGATGTTGCTGTGAGATGGTGGTATGTACAGGTTATTGTAAGAGTTGTATACACATGCTTTTGTAGGCTTGTAGCTGAAAATTGTGTATGTACATTGCACCTGGAGCCTCAGCCACGTACAATCCTTTTTGTAAATTTGTTTGTCTAAGTGTATGGAATTTTTAATGTTCAGTTTACCATTTCAGAGAAATTCCATATCAATGCAGCAAAAATTGTGTGAATTTACATCATATATGGATACATGTCCAGAAGCCTGAAGGAAAAGGAGATTACATAAGCCTGAAGCCTGAAGGAAGTGTCTCACGTTAACATTATGCCGATTTTCAGTCAAAACATGCCTTAAACCAATTCTGGGAAAAAGTTGTCCCTAAGAGTCATTCTGTTCACATGCCACACAGCAGCACAATAGGACATATCAATGAGCAAAAATTGTGTGAATTTACATCATATATGGATACATGTCCAGATCAATGACATGCCAAAACCATCTTATGAGCTATATGAGATATGCGGCTCTAGCATTTGAAGCCATGGCAAACTGACAAGATTATGATGAGGATCAGCGCAACGATTATGCCGAGAATGATCAGCTTGATCTTCATGTTCTGGTACCACATCTTGCGCCGCACCCGTCTGCCTTGCTGCCTGAAATCAGCTGCCTGGAAAAAAAATAATGTCCAATGTTAACCACACTCTCTGCATTTTCCATTGCTTTTCTGACACCGGTATGTTACTGCATTTATCTCGACTAAATCTTGAGACCAAACTGGCTTTGATGATTGAAAAAAAAAATGACTTCTGATCATCAACCTGATCATGAAGATTCTCTGTCCTGGTGACAAGCACATCAATCTGTTGCCCACGATCAAAGACCTGACATGAAGCGTATTCAACAAAATCACTGGAATAAGAACTCAACATAAAAAAAGGCCAACCGAACTTCTTATAAACACACACACACACACACACACACAACAAAACTGACCAAGCATGAAGAAGGTTCAGAGAAGGTAAAACCTTAGTAATGAAAGGGTAATGCAATTGTCCCTTCTGTCAGTAAGAAGGAAAAATTCGCAAATATACCTTCAGGCGCCGGCTCAGCACACCTGAAAAGGAGGAATAACAGGTTTTACCTTCTCTGAAGGTGAATTGGCTGGAAAATGACAAGAGCCTTCAGAGAAGGTAAAACCTTAGTAATGAAAGGGTAATGCAATTGTCCCTTCTGTCAGTAAGAAGGAAAAATTCGCAAATATACCTTCAGGCGCCGGCTCAGCACACCTGAAAAGGAGGAATAACAGGTTTAAGTTTAATGACCACTACCAGTCTTAACAACCTTGAGGTGAATTGTCACTTTCCAGCCAATTCACCCATTGTCAACAACTATAGCTACATCAGCTTGGGCAGTGAAGATTGTAGCTCTATAAATCTTTGTTGCAACTAACCTGTATGGGAGACTGTATCATGTGGACTTTTTAGGACAAGACTATCATGAAAGCCTAGCTCATTGCATAATTCCGGTGTGCATGTTATCCCCTACAATAGAATAGGTTCATTTTCATCACATAATTCTTACAATCATTTTTGTAAAACTGAATATAGATTGTAGTTGCCCTTACACAGAATGAAGGTGCACATTTTTTCGGTGTACTAAACCCCACGTCACTGCATGAGGACTCCTTAGAAACATCATTGCCGGCCACCAATGCTGAAGGCGTATGCACCAATATAGGAGAATCATTGCACGTTGTCGCCATTATAGAATCGTGCACCTTGGAGGCTGGCGGTGCAATCTGGTCGACAATTCCGTCTAAACCGAGTCCGTTGCATGAGGGAGACACCGGTGTCATCATTCGTAAGGACAAAACCGTCGTCGCGTGGTACTAGTCGGTGATCGGCGACGTAGCCTTGGGAAGCACGGCGTTAGTGTTCGGTGATCGCACGTTCAAAGCCAACCTCGCCAAACTCACTAAGGACGAGCGGTAAGCGGACCTACCTGCCGAATAGCACGTTCAAAGCCAAACTCGCCAAGCTCTCCGTGGCGTCGGAGGGCGGCGGCGGGCGGCGTCGGAGGGCGGTGGGAGGCCTGGGGCGCGTTGAGGGTGCGGCGGCGGAGGGCTTGGCGGTGTGGCATCGGAGGGAGCATGGCCTGGCGCGTGAGGGAGGAAGGAGGCAGAGGGACGGGCCAAATGCGCGTGAGGGAGGAAGGAGGCTGATGAGCCTGATGTGCGTGATGGAGGGATTAGCATGGACTGCCGGCTAGGGACGGAATTAGACGGGGGGTTTAGTGCATATTAGCATAAGTGGATGAGTGGAATTCCACCTCTGTGCATCTGAACCATCCACTAGGGAAGATCCAGAGGCCCAGGTTGTTAGTTTTCAGGTTTGCATCAGAGAGAGGGTTTGCACCAAATACGCCGCCATTAGTAAGATAAGGTATCTTCACTTTACATGCCCTTCGGGTCGGGGTTGACAATACAAAGCCCAGATCACTCATGCCACCCATGTTTACCCCTAAACCCAACGAAGTTATCCTTAAAACCCTCACCGACGCATCCCCACTTCTCAAGACGACGATAAAGGTGAGCAAACCCTATTCGGATCCAAATCTCGCCTTATTCGGATCCAAATCTCGTGCTATCCTGGGCTGCTTATTCGGATCCAAATCTCCGCCTTCCAACCCACCTTTTCAATTTCCTCTGCCCATTCGCGAATTTACAAGGGGTGGACGATTCATCCGAATAAGTTTTTTTTCTTAAAAAAAGTTTCTTCTCTCAATTCCTTCTTCTGATTTTGTTTTCGGTGGCTGTGAACTGCGCAGAGAAGGCAGCGATTTCGGTGTTGAGTCATGGGCGAAGGTGGAGATGGGAGGTCGTTCAATTTCCTTCAAGTTCTTTTTGGTACGACTTCTTTACACCTTTGATAAATGGAATATGAGAGCCGTTTGGAACGCCGATTTATGTACCATTACTTCATGGATAATGCTTGTACATTTTATTCAAGTTTTGACCCGTGAAATTTTGATCATTTATGTTATACGCATAAAGGGTTGAATGATATGTGGCCCCTCCGTTTATCACAATATACAGTTTTGTGGCACTCAATGCAGGCACTACACACCAAATAATTGATTATAGCAAATACCTCAGCCATATCTTGTCTTTATAGGCAATTTTACTTTTTCTGCAAGTAGATTCGAAACACACCATTTGATCCTATAATATATAGTTTTGGTAGTTCTTTGTGCTGCATGTGCCTTATGTGCTTTTGCCAATTCCAGAGGGTGTTATAGCTGGAGGCGCTGCTGGTGTTGTTGTGGAAACAGCTTTATACCCTATTGATACAATAAAAACCAGGCTTCAGGTAATTTAATCACATATTTACCCTTGGGTCTGCTCATGATATAAAAATTGGTGTGAAACATTTGTTGCACATTATAGTTCACTATTATATACATGGTGGTATACTGGTATGTATGTATTTAGCATCGATTAATAGAAGATCTTGTGATGCCATTGTTGGTGACTGTAGAGAAATGCGATTCTATATATACATACTCTTCCAAATGTGCTTGCAATGTCCATAATAATTCAATATGCTTTTGAACTAATAGTATTTATTTCATTTGTTTTGTTTATTGTGCTTACACTTTGTCCTACGAAACATATACTCTTGTTGTCATGATTGTTTGGTAACTCAGAAATTTAAAAATCAATTTATGCAATTTTTTGCATTTATATAGGCTGCACAAGGTGGAAGTAAAATTCGATGGAAAGGCTTGTATGCTGGGTTAGCTGGAAATATTGCTGGTGTTCTTCCGTGAGTATATATTAAAAGAATAACAGGTTTCTTATACTAGTCTAGAATATGCAAGCTTTTTTTTTTGTGAATCAGTTATCATATAGTGTATTGCAATATTGCCTGTGCTCAGCTGTTTCAAGCGGCCAGATGTTAATTTACTATGGACCATACTTAAAATATTAGTTCTATTCACTAGCAATACCATGTTGTAGTGATACTATATCACTGTTATCACGCGTTGCCTAGGCAACGTCTAGTTGCCTCCTAGGCGTCTCGGCAGCTGGGGGAGGTTGCTAGGACCTGTCACCTAGCCTAGAGGCAGTCAGCCTAGGCGACATAGTGGGCTCCTAGGCATGGCGGTTTAGGCAGTCGGGCGCGCGTCGAGCAAGCATGATGCTGCATTAAGAGAAAAGGAAGAGGTGCAGACCGCAGAGCTGAGGACCTCCATCATTCGTAGCCGGCAACTCATCGCAGCATCACCTCCAGCCTGTTGGCTCTGTCACGTCCACCTTCCAGCCCACCGCAACATGTCGCCTCCATCGCGTTCGCCCTCCAGCCCACTGCGACATGTCATCTCTAGATCCGGTAAGCCTCGTGCCCTCCACCTCCGTCACCAGCTCGCATCCACGTGCAGTAGCCAAGCGATCCAGGCATTCTGCTGCTGGCTGCTAGATCCCTGGATTACTTGGCTACTGCACATGGATGCTTCATTTGCTTGGCTACTGCTGTTGGACTGAGGAAGTGAGGAGTGACGATTGAGGAACAGAGGACTAGAGGAGTTTATATGCTGCTGCTGCTGCTGCTGCTTGGCTGGTTGCTGTTGCTGCCTAGGCGCCTAGGTGTCCAGCCGCCCCAGAGGTGATTCGCCTCACTGGGACACTGTGGTAACTATGACTATATAGTAATTCAGGATCTGATTTCCATGGTTGACCTCTAGTTGTATTCCAGGTAAGTGTTGCTATATATCCCTGTTCAGCTTCTCTGAGACCCTGATCATTTTGCAACAAATCCGTGGTTATGTGCTTTCCCTAACCAAATCCATTATTGTCTACAGTGCTTCTGCAATATTTGTGGGAGTATATGAACCAACTAAAAGAAAATTACTGGAAATATTTCCTGAAAATTTGAGTGCTGTTGCTCATTTGGTAAGTTAGCACACCGATTACCTACCATAAGCTAGTCAATTTTCTTCATTTTGTAGCTGATTGGTGGAAATTTTTAGTGCGAAATTATTAAGAGGTTTTACTGCAGCAAATTCATGCTATTATGCTTCTACCGTTGAAACATTTTGCTTTACAAATTACAATGGCCTTCTTTTCTTAAGAAGTATACTACAGACTGCAGGGGCAATTGGAGGGGCTGCTTCTTCTCTCATTCGTGTTCCCACAGAGGTCTGTTCTTTTTTGTGTTTGATACTTAATAATGTTGCTCAAGTTTAAATTAAATTTCACTGCATTCAGGTGGTTAAACAAAGAATGCAAATGAGTCAATTCAAGACTGCACCTGATGCTGTTCGCCTTATTATTCATAAAGAAGGAATTAAAGGTCTTTACGCTGTATGTATCTTTTAAGTTTTAATTTATTTGATACCAATTTTCTTTATTTCATGTTTTGTGGAGCTGACGATTTATATTATGTTATTTAATCAAGATAACAGGAGTGTTGTGTAAGTTCTCATTCCTCACACTTGTTTCTTTTTGGTTTGCAGGGCTATGGTTCCTTTCTGCTGCGAGATCTGCCATTTGATGCTATTCAATTCTGTATATATGAGCAACTTCGGATTGGCTATAAACTGGCGGTATTTATCTCATTTGTCCTTATTTTTTGTAGGAATTGTCTTATCATTCTTAAAGTCAACTAGCTGTTATTGTTTCTGCCAAACCACCACCCTGAAGTAACAGTCTCAAATCCAAACCGCTACCCTGAAGTAACAGTCTTAAATACTTCAAGCAACATCCAGTTTTTTGTGTCTGAGATTTGATGGTTTGCTATGTTGCCATCTCTGGATGACTACTTCTCAGCATGAATGATTTCCAGTGCCTGACTTGGGGCCTTCTGATTTGTTCACAAGCGTTTATCATGCATTATCACAATGATCCAGACTTGTGTCATTACCTCACTTCTAGTTGTCATTTAAGCTGTTGGCACGGTCACGTAGACCTGACTTTGGATGATATGGTTTCCTTATCTGAGCTTTATTTGTCCATTGCTGTGATGAAATGACATAGTAATATCTTTGAGCATGTAACCATGAAAAAGTGGTTAGTACTATCTGTAACTACTATTCTATAGTAACCATAATTGAAATCTCCTAGAAATTGCTAGAACATAGTTGACCATTTTGTGTCTATCTTATGGTCTATGGATCCAGGCAAAGAGAGATTTGAAAGACGCAGAGAATGCAATTATCGGCGCATTTGCTGGTAGACCTGAATTGTCATTTGGTTCTATTCACTGTCTATTTTTTCTCACAATACCTGTCATTCTAAACTAAGTTTAGCTTTGTTCATGACAGACTTCTATTGACAAGGTTATCTGTAACTGACACACTTCATATTGTCAGGTGCAATTACTGGGGCTATAACAACACCCCTCGATGTCTTGAAGACGAGATTGATGGTTCAGGTGAATTCTTGTGATTCTAATGAAACCTTCAATATGAATAAAAGTATTTTTTTTTTAAAAAAATATCACTGCTTATTTCAACATTTGTTCCAATTTGCAGGACAAGCAAACCAATATAGCGGAATCATTAGCTGTGCTCAAACAATTCTCGAGAGGAAGGTGCTGGTGCTTTCTTGAAGGTAAATTATTGCAGTCAAATTGATATTTTATTTATGTTTGGTACAACAAGATGCTGGATGAATTTATATTGACCTGAAATGGCATAAATTTATTTTCAGTTGCATTTCAAACACCATATCTGAACATTTTCTCTTGAAATATGTCTCGTATCTCGATAAATCAACAAAATAATTGGATGACAACTTTGAACATTCACTTCTATCTGCTGGTGCATGTATTTGATCAATATTATTCTGCCAGCAGGGTATCGAGCCAAGGGTATTATGGATTGGCATCGGTGGGTCCATCTTCTTTGGCGTTCTGGAGAAAACGAAATCGATTTTAGCTGACAGGAACAACCACAAAGATGCCAAACTCAAGCTATAGAAGGATGATGGTTTTGCATCAAGGTCATTTCCTCAGGATATATGGGGGTAGTGCGCCTGGTCCAATTTAGGAGCTCCAGTTCACATCCATTCCAACTGTGCCGTTTTGCTAGAGTGGATCATGGGGTTAAAGTTCTGGATTCCAGCTTTCTTTTCTTAAATTTTTTTGCTGGTTGGCATTTTTTGAGCTCATGCTGAGGCGCTGTTCCCTTAGGTGCTAAGCTCCACCCTCTCACCTAGGCCGATTTATCCCGCATAATCGACGATTAGGGGTTAGGTGCTGGCCCACCGCCCAACTAGTGCCTAGCGCCTTAGTGAACATGCAGAGAGATTCCCGGAAGGGATCTGACTCTTCGGTCTGTTCCATTCTGTTTGATATGTTGTCTGTTGAAGCACGAAAAATGGTAACTTTAGTTTACTAGGATTTGTCTCTCAGACAGTTTACTAGGGTTTGACATTGTGAAATTGACTTTTGTTGAGTCTGATTGATTTAAGCGTGAAATTTTTTGTTGCTCGTGCAGTGTAACATCCTGCTCTAATAGTGGCGGCCCATATGTTCCATGTGTTCTTGTTTTTTAAGGCACCCAATTGTTCTTTCAAGGGCTAGATGCTGTTTGGAACTACTTAGTTCTTGCAGGGATACAGAAAATTTCCTGCATTCCAAACAGGCGGTGATTGAAAGTGAAAATGTTGGTTTCATGATGTTCACAGAAGAACTTAGGGTGGCTAAAAATTCTAACTTCATCAGATTCGTGAAGTGAGCTATGAGTACATTAAGGGGTGTTGGGATACTTCACTCCACCAAAATCTGTGAGTTGGTGGAGCGAGTATTTCTAGCTCTAGAAATTTGTGGAGCTGGAGTATAGTACATTAAGAGTGTTTAGGTACATCATCTTGTTTACATTTTAGAATAAAATATAAACTTAATTTACTTTATTTTAGCCTATAAGTTTCAAATTGAAGTGGAGAGAGATCTGAGCTCTCCTAAACAGGCCTAGGGCTTGTTTGGTAGAGCTCTAGATCCTAACTTCACCGAGATCTGAAATTTAGGTTAAAATAAAGTGAATTAAGTTTATATTTTTGGTTTAAATGCAAACAAGATGATTCATCTAAATACTCTTAATGCACTCACACTCCACCTCCACGATCTATACACCTAAGAGTATTTAGGTATATCATCTTATTTACATTTTAGATCAAAAATATAAACTTAATTCACTTTATTTTAGCCTATAAGTTTCAGATTTTAGGTGAAACTGGAATCTGAGACTCTACCAAACAGGCTCTTAATACAACACTAATTGTGACATGAGCCAAGACCGAATGTCACAGAACAACTAGGTTACCAATAATTAATCAGGATTTGACACCACTCAATTCATTGTGGATTATTTGATAGAAGTTGCCTACTTTATTCCCGTCAAAGCCATATAAATTAAAGCTAGATCAACAGAGCTCTGTATGAATCCTGAGGCTGCCAGTCTGCGTGGAGCAAACCAGGATGATTTTGTCAGATTCAGAAACTCAATTTACCATTCGTTCATGGCAGGGCTTGCATGGAGCCATAAAGATCCACTTAAACATCATTATGGTCTATCACCCCCAGATTGTTCAGCAGATGGAAACAATTAATCAGATCCTAGCAGATACATTAAGAGATTGCACTCTTGAGATACTAGTTGGGACAATGTAGAACCCGGGAGTAACACCCACTGATTCTCTGTGTATAGGGGTGAAAACGGGTCGGATACAAACGGGTAGTAGGTTATCCCATATCCTACCCTAATATTTTTTTCCCGGGTACGGGTAATGAAAATACAGGATGGATATGGGTACGGATACGCGTATTTACGGAACGGGTAAACAACGGGTACCGGGTATTAATGAGCGGGTAAAAAACAAGTATCGGATGTTTTGTCGGATAGTATGCGAAATAGGTAGAATGAGAATATGTGATGAAACATATAGTTTAATAATCACGTAGTTTAACATATAGTAGTCCAAGTAAAACATAATCCTACATAGAGTTCAAAACAAGACGCATAGAGTCCAATTAATACATAACCCAACAATAACAGAGTCCAACAAAGATGCATAGAGTCCAACATAGTCCAACACATAGATTAAAAATTACACATATAGTCCAACACATAGTGACAACTGACAAATAGAGTTTACTTAACATAAATGAACACACAAAACAAGGATCATCATGCATGCATCAAGATATCAAGTCACCTATTGGGCCTAGTCGCCGGCCTGGTTGCCTGCCCCCGGACGGCTGGGCCTCTTTGATTTTCTGTTCTTGATAATCGGGTACCTGAAAATGCAAAAAAGATCGGGTACCCGTACTCAACCCGTTTTATCTCGGGTAGTATCGGATACTGCTCATCCCGTATCCTACCGCATTCCGCATGCATCCGATCGGATGCGGATACGAGATACTACCCGCTTATTTTCGATACGGTACTACCCATCTATTTCGGATAGTTTTTCTTCGATATCTGGATACACTGGGAATTACCCGACCGTTTTCACCCTATCTGTGTATTTTGTACTAGTCTAGAAAAATCTAGTATACACTAATACACAGTGTAACAAAGATGGTATCACATCATATCATACGAAATTTATGTAATTAATTATTAAAGTTTATAATATATATGGTCTCTGGCCAACTGAAAAATATAGTAGTGGAAGACAAAACATAAGTAGTAGGGCCTAGCGGATTTTCAATAGGCAATCAATTAGAGCAATGGTCTAGTCACCGAGATCCTTACCGTAGATGAAATCCTCCTCTGAGCAACAAAAATTGTATGGTGTGTACATAAAATACTCTGCAAGTTACACATAAAATACATTATTTATGCAATGATAACAATAGGAGGCATAATAGGGTTAGTTTGAGCGTAATGCAACATTTTAAATACAGTAAGTAATTTCAAAGGTGTACTTGATGCAGTAAAACTGAATTTCAAACCAATTTCAACATGGTATCCAACCAGGAGTTTCATCCCTATTTTCCCATATGGAACCCCACCCTTCCACATAATTTTTCGAAAAACACTTTTGAAAAATCAAAGTCTAATCCATGAAAGGATTTGCGCAGAATGCCCATGATCGAGAGCTCAGCTATTTGAATAGTTTTACACTCTCGAGAGATTGTACAACTTTATCCACAGGTTATGGTCATCTCTTATTGGCTCGCAATATGCACACTTGCTTTGGTGTATGTCAAAGAGATCATAACAAGACTTTACAAAGTGGCATCCCAGCAAATATCTCAAGCTAAGGTTCCACCACCCTAGTTAGAAGCCCCCTCTTGCACCGTGTGGGAATCTAAACTGAGACCTATATTCAATCAAATGGCACAACTAATGTACGTTGGAACGTTGCAAATTAATTAGTTAGATTTGTCCCATATCGGACTTGTGGTAGTAAGGCAAAGCTTTACAATCAACAGCTCACAAACTAGTCCTTAATTGACTGGCGAGACTTACCACCAACCATCGCACCCCCTGACAACCATTCTTGTCCAGTCTAAACCACATTTTTATTTTGATTTGAACAATATCATTTTTCATAACACACCATGGCACACCATTGCCAAGGAATAGCTTTTATCTCAAAACAATATTTTTTGGCTTAAAACCCCAAAGATCATAATTCAGGCTTAAGCACGATTAAGCTATTTGCCACAAAGCACTAGTTAATACTATATTAGTGAACCAACAAGTGTGATTTTTCTTAACCTTACAATGGTACAATAATTTCAATATCAAATGTGGTCATAACAATTAGGAGATTACTATTCGTTTAAATCTGATACTTAAATTACCCTGAATAAAATTATTCATCCAATAATTTAAATAAAAAAATTATTTAAAATCTGAGATCAATATGACCAAGGGTCTAACTTGCCTTAGTCAAAGTGCTGGTGCTTTGGATCGTCAATCTGATAGTCTTCCGGCAATTTGAAATCTAAACATGAAAATAATCAAATTCAAATAAAATACAAATAAAATTTAAAAATAACAAAACTAGTATAAATATGTAGTCGAGGATTTTAGATGAATTTAGGAGAAAGAATAGAATCAATCATAGTTACAACAGAGGAGAACAAACTCCGAAGGATTTAATTCAAAGAAAATGAGAGAAAAACGCTATTAATTCAAAGAAAATGAGAGAAATGTTGTAAAATGTCGAAGAACGCCAACGAACAATCACCAATAGTAGATGCAATCACAAGAGTAAGAACAATAGACACACAATATAGGGGTGGAATTCTCTCTCGCTTTATTGATTTGATGGTTTACAATGAGGGGGCACCCGATATATATAGCGGTGAGAGAGAGTTCGGATTCGACCACATAAGGAAGAGATAGAGCCCTAACCATATTTGGTTTAGGTTTCCTTATCTCACAACACTCCCCCTTGGTCGAATACCGCGTAATGCATATGTCTCGTTAAAAACTCCACTCAAAAACCCACTAGGAAAAAAGAGATGGAGAAAAAGAGAACATCACACTCGCATGCTATGTTGCACTAGTTGCCTCATTAAAAACCTTTATGTGAGAAAACTTCAGGAAAACTCACAAAGGGAAAAAGAGTACAACTTATAACCTTCAGGGTTTTATTACGATCTTCAGGAACGCAATAAGGGTTATAGTTCAAGGGTTTCCTCCCCCTGAGCTTTGCATCTCTCTAAGTCTTTTTATTCCAATGCCTTTAACATATCTTTGAAATATGGATTTAGGCAAGGACTTAGTGAATAAATCTGCAAGATTTTCACATGACTTAGTTTGTAAGATTTTTATCTCACCACTCTTCTGGAGTTCGTGAGGATAGAATAACTTAGGAGCAATATGCTTCGTGATGTTGCTTTTTACATAACCCAATTGCATTTGTGCAACACAAGCAAAATTATCTTCATAGATAATTGTGGGGGTATCGACAGCGTTAAGGCCACATGACTTCGGATATGACCAATCACACGCCGCACCAAACACATTCACGTGAGGCTTCATACAGGCTATAATCTCTCGAGTGGTTGGTAGAAGTTGCTACCTAGCGTCTTGTTTATAAGACCACCAGAAACAAATTTGTACCACCACAGAGAAACACAAAACCATCGAGATTTGGCATGTGGGGATCTGACGGATAGCCGACATCAGATATCCCACCATGGTCAAGTTTTGGTTCTTCGAAAAATAACCCAAGATCTTGAGTATCTTGGAGATATCTGATCTGATCTTTACACCACCCAATGTCTTCGGTTGGAGTGAACTATATCTTGCTAGCAAATTTATCTGCGAATGCAATATCCGCCTTGTGCGATTAAGAAGGTACATGAGTGCTCCAATAGCACTTAAATATGGGACTTCAGGTCCTAAGACTTCCTCATTTTCATCATCGGTCTAAATGGGTCTTTATCCACTTCAAGGGATCTTACGACCATGGGGGTTTTCAAGGGATGTGATTTATCCATATTAAACCTTTCTAATACCTTCCAGGTATAGGACGGTCGTGAACAAGAATTTCTTCGGGAGATGCTCTAGCTGCAGCCTAAGAAAAATTTGGTTTTACCTAAATCTTTCATCTCAAACTCCGCCGTGAGGTAAGCACTTGCTTCCTTTATCTCCTCGTGGTTCCGATGATATTCAGATCATCGACATATCTTCGAGATGATCTGAGAATCCATTCAGGATTACTTTATGAACACACAGGACAATCATCATTATTAGAGTATCCCTTCTTCAGAGGAACTCACTAAGCGGTTATACCACATTCTTCCCGATTGTTTTTAATCTGTATAGCGATCTCTATAGTTTGACGCTATACATGTTGCGATTATTAGGATCCGGGACTTTTACTCCTTCAGGGACTTTCATATAAATGTCCGAATCCAGTGACCCATATAAATATGCGGTCACCACATCCATCAACTGCATTTCTAAATTTAAGCCAGCTGCCATTGATATTAGATATCGGAACGTTATTCCACTCAACACAGGAGAATAGGTTTCATCGTAATCGATGCCGAGTTTCTGCGTGAACCCTTGTGCTACACGCCTCGCTTTTTATATCTCACCACCTGGGTATTTTCATTTCTCTTCCGATGAAAAACCCATTTGATCCTCGGGGAATCACTTTAGGAAAATATTCATCAACAAGACCGAAATTTTCCTCTTATTAGCAAGCTTGCCTCAATTGCTTCTTTTGTTTGACCCTATCTCGTAGCCACGGCACTCGCCATGGACTTTGGATCTGGATCCAGCTTTTTAGCAATTTTAGAGGCAAATATATGTCGACAATTGTAGTCTTTTCTTTTTATTTATTTCTCTGTATCACTTCGGGATATATCTATATAAATTTCTTCCAACTCCTCGTGATTTCCCACAACGGTCTGGGTGTTCGACTTCCCGGCGTGGAATGTGTGGCGCAAATATCTGTTGAGTTATCATCTTCGGATGGATCACTTCAGGATGTTACCATCTCCGGATGGCTCACTTGAGGATTTTCTCAACATCAGGTTGAGCTTCTTCCACTGTTATGGGTAGTGTTCTCATTTGTTCGGTTCTCTACTTCTGCGGACGTCTCCGCGGAATTGAGTCCTGTACACCTGGAGGCCTCCCCCTCTTCTTATCATGAGGGTCAAGAGTAGGTTCAATATCCTTCTAGGGTATCTCCACTCTTTCAGGTGCATATACTTCAGGTATATGAGATCTTTCACTCCCTTATGACCAGTGAAGGTATTTGGCAGATTATTAGCTTATTTATTTCAGATTTATTATCCTTGAACTTCAAGTTTGGTCTTTCTAGTGCGTGGGTCTAAGGACTAGGCATTCTGAAATGTGGTACTTATCTCCCCCTAATGCCGAAAAATGTCCTTAGTATAATCGCGTCTTAGAGAGCCATGTATAGATCCCTGTCATAGGCTCTAGGTATTTTAATATATATGAGATTCATAACCTACATGGATCCTCAAGCTGGTGAGGTCCTATGGTTGTCTGTTGTGGTGGAGAGATTGGCATGTACAAGATGCAGTACAGATTTTTGCAAATGGGAAATACTTAATTCTTTTCCACGCACTATCTCGCAGCGGGAAATTTCATAATATGCGCTTAGTGCGAGTTGAATTATTACCAAGAAGATCACAACTGCGTGGCCCCAACAAGCGGTGGGAAGCCAATTATTCTGCAAGAGCGGCCAAGCAATATGATAAGTTTTGTTATTTTAATATAATGACTCTGCAGGGCCATTATAAGTGTGGACATTAGGTACAAGATGCTCTACATTAATTTTCGAAGCCTTATAATAATCATTAAATGCTTTGAGATAAACTACTTGACATTACCTATTCAAAATGGACTTGATCCTTTCTTCCGAAAGTAGGCTCTTAACTTAATAATTTGGACAATTAATTTTGGTAAAAGCATGGTCCCTTGTAGATAAGAGACTTACATAGGATCATCTAGTAGAAACATCTATCGATACCATAAAATTTCTTAGAAGGGGCCGACAGGGATTGAGCAGTCCACGAGATATCACTTTGAATTTTCTCCAAGAAATTCAGGTGATTCCTCTCTAACTTTTTAGGTAAGAAGATCTAAGAATGAGCTTTTCTTTAGCATAACCAGGCATAAGAAAACTTTGGCTCTAGAAAATCTTTATGCTATGGCGGCGAATTATAATTATACTTCTTATAATATTCAACTCAAGATAACCCATCGATCCGCTAGATCTTAATATTCTCGGTTTTTATCGCAACACAAAACTTCAGTTTTATATATGCATAATATAACCGGAGGAGAATGAATGAATCCTTTTAACCACCGTTAATTATACCCATTAAACTTAGTCATGAGTATGTATTCGTACCATTCTCATTCTTTGTTTCGTAAGGAAAGCGATTGAACTAATGTTTTAAAACTTAAAGAGAATGATTGGACTCGAGGGTATGATATGGCATTCTTCTAGTGCCAACTATGAGAGTATCGCTCGGCGATAGTCATAATTATTCCAATTCACTTAGTGTGGCATAAGCGTCTTCTATGATTTTCTCCTCTATCATATCCGTTCCTTCAAAACTCGAAACAAAAAACCCAACCACTTATGCCTTCAATCTCAAAATCGTTTTGAGAGCTTGATTATTTTCATGATTTTTTAGCATTTCTGTTAATTACTAAGTAATTTTCAGAATTACTTAAATAACAGAGAAATATTTTTTTTGCACATATTAAAACATGGCATAAAGCTAGAAAATAAACCCAGAGCATGGGACTTCCAAAAAATGCAAAATACTATTTATCAAATTTCACGGAAGACTAAAACCTAGAAAAGGAAACTTCTAGTGTTTAAAGTCAGATTTTCTATATATATTAACTCTTTTCTGATTTTTTCTCCCGGATTTGCTATATAAAAAAACAACTGGGCATCCGGCCCAAGATTTGAAATGATAGGGTTCGGCCCATTAACCAGTAGCACATTGCGGCATCGATTGCCAAAACCTAGCCACCACCTTGCCGTTTCTTCCCGAGCAGCGTCAAGGCCTTCAGGCATGGAAGCCATGGGGTCCAGCGGCGCACGGGCATAGGCGTGTTGGCAAGCTTGGGCGAGACCATCGAGATGCACGCGAACCGGCAGCCATCGCCGTGGGCTCGCTTGTCATCATGGCCGAGAGATGCCACTTCGGGGGTGCGAGGCGTGTGAGCCACGGATGCGATGCTCGGGGCAAGGCCACGGCGTCGGCGCGAGGGAGCGCTGAGCAAGGCGACGACATCGACGGTCGTGTCGAGCACCACCAGTGGCAGGTGAGGCTTCGAGCCAAGTCACAGCCGGCGACGGGCGGTGGCTGAAACGGCGATCACCGGTGCGGCTACAGGCGCAGATGGCAAGCGGCCGGCTGAAGGAGCCAAGGCGGTCGGGCGAGCGCGGCGGCGCTTCGGGCGTGGCAGCCGGCTGTGGAGCCGAGGCGGCCGGCGACGGAACCGAGGCGACCGGCGACTGAACCGAGGCTGCCAGCGGTGCAGCTTCAAGTTGCGGCGGGCGACACAACGGGCGGCGTGGCATTCCGACCGCAACATCCGAACAGACGTCGCATCAGGCGACGAGGCTCGGTGAGCGGCGCAGCCAATGACGGCGGCGCTGTGGCCCTGACTGCGGGCAACGGCGGTGGGCCTCAGCGGCGCTTCGGGCGCAAGAGCCGGCGGCAACCCCAGGATTTTTTTTATTGTGAAGATGAACAGTAACTCAAGTTTAGTATGAACAGTAAAGCAGTGATCTGCAGGATCGAGGACATGCAAAAATCGTGATTAGCTTACGTAGGAAGATCGCGTGATGCAGGTAGACTATCACGTAGGATAGAGTCGCGTAGAACTTTTTCGCAATCCGGTGGGTGCTAGCGTGATGGCGAGTTGTTGAAGATTGGATCGGTGATCAATCGCGGTAGTAGTCGTTCGTTCATCGTCAAGCGATCCTCCTCCTTCGGTAGAGACTTCGTCTTGATAACGTGTTGTAAAATGTCAAAACGCCAAGCGAACAATCACCAATACTAGATGCAATCACGAGAGTAAGAACAATAGACACACAATATAGGGGTGGAATTCTCTCTCGCTTTATTAATTCGATGGTTTACAATGAGGGGGCACCCAATATACACTACTACAAAACAGCACATAGGTGGCGCCCTATTTGTGGCGGTTCATTTGAACCGTCACAAATACATGTATCGATGGCGGTTCTATGTGAAAATTGGCGGAGGACCATTTGTGGCGGTTTCATCCAAAAACCGCCACGGATAATCATATCTCGTGACGGTTTATATTTGAAACCGCCATCGATAACATCTTGGACTATTTGTGGCGGTTGGTAGATGGAACCGTCACGAGATAATAAATTATCTGTGGCGGTTTGGTTTTAGAACCGCCACTAATATAATTATCTGTGGTGGTTTTAATTTAAAACCGCCACAAATAATGTTTTCTATATAAAGCCACTTTATTGCCCTTTGTCATTTGGTCATCTTCCTCCTCTCACGCCTTTGAGAAGAAAAGTTAGCTTTTTCATTTCAGATTTTGTTTGGGCAAGATCTTGTGCTTCTACTTCCTAGAATTGTTCCAAGGTGTGTAAAATATGTCTCTCTCTTCATTTGTCTTTGTAAAATTGCCATTAAAGGTTTATTCTAGCTTAATTAAGGTTTAGATGCAAGGTCTACATTTAGTTTGTTTTTATTTACCTAGCAATTTGTAGATGATGAATTTATTACCTTGTTGTATTAGATTAAGTTGTCTACCTTGTTTAGATGATGAATGTTTTGTCAAGCATATATCATATTTATGTATTTACGATTATTGGATATTAATGAAAAATGAATTATAGTTAATATGATAGATGGGTGATCATGATGTTAATTGCCTTGCATTTTGAGATGAGGAAATTTATTATGTTGCTCTTCCGAAGGATATGTATAAAAATTACGTAGTTAATATTTTTTCTTAGTTACCATTAATTTTTTTCGTTAGCGCGTGCATATATCCATTAGTGGGTATTGTTAGTGAATTTTTATGAAGCATATAAACCCAATTTATGTAATTAAGATTGTTGGATGTGAATGATAAATAAATTTTAGTTAATATGGTAGTCGGGTGATCATGAAATTTTGAGGTGAGGAATTTATTACGTTGATCTTCCGGAGGATATATATAATTTTTGGTTACGTATGAGTATATATTAAAATTAATTAATTAAGTTTGCAACATTTACTTAGTATTAATGTTGTCCCGTTAGTGCATATTGTTGAATATTGAATAACAATTTATTTAATTAAGATTTTTGGATATTAATAAATTGCTTAAATTAATGAAGCGTAGATGGACGAGGAGATGGATGTACGATGCGAACCGTTGCAGCAAAGAATATATCGACGGTGTATCTGTTTTCTAAGGCGATCGAGGAGAACAACTTGCAAAAAGAAGACGAGTACATACTTGTCCATGCATTGATTGCAAGAATGAGAAGATGTTTTCAAACAAAACCATATCCATTTGCACTTGATCCGGAGCGGTTTTGTACACGGCTATACAAGTTGGACAAGGCACGGTGAAGAGGAGATCATACTTGAACGTGATAACGTCGGCGCACGCATTTGAGAAGCAATGTGGCGGTGACATCGGTTATGGATCCGATGAGGATAGGTTGGTCGTCGATGACGACATTAACTGCTCAAATGTTGCGCGATCGTAAGAGAACTACACTAGTCGAGAGAGTTTAATCAATTCACGGGTTTGATGGAGGATTCGGAGAAATCTTTGTTCCGGGTTGTAAGGAGGAATACACAAAGTTGCACACGGTGCTCTCACTCTGAAATTGAAGGCACCAATGGTTGGTCCGACAAGAGTTTCACGGCGTTGTTACATCTCTTAGCGGACATATCTTGCTGAAGGAAGCGTGTTGCCTAAAACCACGTATCTAGCTAAGAAGGTTGTATGTCCCTTGGGATTGGAAGTAGAAAGAATACATGCTTGTCCAAGCATTTGTATACTCTATCGCAAAGACTATGCGGACATTCATGTATGTCCGGTAGCAAAGCGTCGCGATACAAGCGTAAGGGCGATGACGTAAAAGCTATCGAGGTGAAGAAAGGAGCTCGCAAAAGTGGTGTGGTATTTGCGGTAATACCTAGTTTGAAGCGTTTATTTGGAAACAAAAAGCCGCCAAATTGATGCGATGGCACTTTCGGAAGACCGTAAGAGGATGGAAAACTAAGACACCCGGTGATTACGCCTAATGGAGAACCATCGATAGACTCTTCAGGGAGAACTTCGGAAATGAACTGAGGAATGTAAGGTTTGGCTTGAGTACGGATGGAATGAATCCTTTCGGTAACATGAGCAGCATTCATAGCACTTGGCCCATGACTCTGTGTATATACAACCTTCCACCTCAGTTGTGTATGAAGCGAAAGTACATTATGATGTCCTTGCTTATCCAAGGGCGAGACAACTCGGCAGCGATATTGATGTATACCTACAACCATTGGTGGAAGATCTTGTGATATTGTGGAGCGAAGGTGTCTGGTATGGGGACGAGTACAAGCGAGAGTACTTCACTTACGCGCATTGTTGTTCGCACCATCAATGATTTTCTGCGCTTAGTAACTTTGTCCTGTACTATAAAAGGAGCGAAAGCATGCCCCGATGCATGGATGAAACCGCTAGTGTGTGGCTCAACAACTCGAGGAAAGCAGTGTACATCGTCACCGGAGGTTCCTTCGCGAGAATCATCCGTACCGCAATATGAAGAAACAATTCGATGGGACAAAGGAGGACGGTTTAGCTCCAAGGCGTCTTCGTGGGGAAGAGGTGTATGATATGGTTAGGGATCTTAATGTTGTACTCGGAAAGGAGTCTTGTAATACATCGCGGTCCCATCTTGAAAACCACGTGGAAGAAGAGATCCATCTTTTGGGACTTACCCCTTTGGAAGGACTTGGAAGTTCGACCTTTGCATCGACGTCATGCATGTAGAGAAGAATGTATGTGATGGCGTGGTTGGTCTTTTCTTGAATATTCCTAGCAAAACAAATGATGGATGAAGGCACGAAGGGATCTGGAAGACATGAAGATCGAGCGAAACTACATCCTTAAGACACCGGAAAGGCCGGCTTTACCTTCCCCGACTTGCTACACTTTGAGTAAGAAAGAAAGCAGAACTCGCAAGTGCGCATGGTGTGAAAGTTCCATCCGGTTACTCATAAACATCAAGAAAGCTGGTATCGATGAAAGATTTGAAGTTAACTGGCATGAAGTCTCATGATTGTCATGTGATGATGACACAAATGCTCCCTATTGCAATTAGAGGTATTTTGCCTGATAAGGTCCGAGAGGCAATCACGAGGTTGTGTTCCTTCTTCAACACGATTTCACGAGAAGGTCATCGATCCGTTGGACTTTATGAACTTCAGTCGATGTGGTAAAGACTCTGTGCTACCGGTGGAGATGTATTTTCCCCATCATTTTTGATATCATGGTTCATCTCATTGTTCACCTTGTCAATGAGATAAATATTTCTTGACCCGTATTCACCGCATCGATGTACCCATTTGAAAGGTATATGGGTGTTTCAAGAAATATGTAAATGTCGATCTCGTAGGAAGGCTCAATTGTAGAAGGTTATGCAACCGAGGAGGTTATTGAGTTACGTATCGATTACATGGAGGAGGTCGAACCGGTAGGAGTGCCAGTATCTCGCCATGAGGGTAGGCTAGGTGGGAAAGGTGTAATAGAAAAGAAATCTACAAATTCTTACGATGATATTTTGTTCGAACAAGCCCATTTCACGAGATTACATTGATACTTGAGGTGTGCACGTATATGGACATACACAAGGGTAAGCTAAGGAGGGAAAACCGAGGAAAGTCAGAGATTTGGATAACAAAAGAGCACAATCGTTTGTTCAGTCATTGGTTCAGGGAGCACATGTCTGGTGAAAAAACGAGTGTTACATTGAGGTGGTTGGCAAAAGGGCCTTCAGGTACAATCACGACATGGCAAGGATATGACATCAATGGATATACATTTTACACGAGAGCTCAGGATAGCAAGAGCACTTACCAAAACAGTGGTGTCCGTATAGATGCCTACGACAACACGAGCAAGAAAGAGCATCTACTACGGGTTCATAGAGGAGATTTGGGAGCTGGACTACTGCATTTTCAAGATCCCGGTGTTTCGATGTCATTGGGTACGACTCCCGAATGGTGTCAAGGTGGACAAGTACGGCTTTACTACTGTGGACATCGAACATGTCGGATCTGAGGCGAACCATTCGTACTTGCGAATCAAGTAGCACAAGTATTCTACATAATCGACTTGCGGATAAGAAGCGCCACGTAGTTACGCAAGGAAAAAGAAGGATCGTTGGAGTTGAGAATGTCGTGGATGAGGAAGAGTACAACCAGTTTGATGAGTTGCCTCCTTCGCATGACTGACAAACATCGAGTCCCGAGGAAGAAACCACTCAAGAAGTTACCTATCATCGCGATGATCACAACGAAGGCCAAATTGTGAAAGAAAATAATTAGCTAGGAGTACTGGAAATGTGATGTAAGAAATGTATATTTATGTGGAATTAATAGGAAATAAATATGCATGATTTTGATGAGAAAACTTCAAATTTTCGAAATCTCGACGACGCGATGGTGGAGTCTTGTTCAATTGAATTCAGGTTTCTATAGCTCTTGAGGAAATGTAGTAGCTTGAATAATTCTATTTACTTTTTTATGTGCTCTAGGATATAAACATTTAAATGACTTTGACACCTGTTCATGGAAGAAGAATTGCGAAAAAAGGTGTTGAATGGAGCCCTTGAAGAAGACCAAACCAGGATATATGTTATATATATATGCTTGTAGGACTTATGTTATACATGCTTCATATGTATTAATGTATGGAAGAAAAAATTATGTATTGTCATATGCAACATGGTTTATTATGATTTCTGCAGTTTTACTGATTATACATGCTTCTGGAGTTTATTATGATTGTCATCTCATGTATCTATGGCGGTGGAGAGTATCTGACGGTTAATAAATATAACCGCCACAGATAATAGTTATCTCGTGGCGGTTAATAACAATAAATCGCCACAGATAATATATTTATATTTATTAACCGTCACGGATACTCCTCTATATATTTATTAACCGTCACAGATACTCCTCTATATATATGGTAAACCTAACCCCTTTGCTCCACTTCGAAAACTTGATCGCCTCATGCCTAGCTCCCACGCGCGCCACCGCAGCTCCGCACCGTGCCGCCGCCTCTCCGCACCGTGCCGCCTTGCAGCGTCGTCGTGGGAGGACTCCCGCATCGATGCGCCGCCACTCCGCACCGTGCCGCCATGCAAGTCGTCGTGGGGAGGACTCCAAGTCGTGCCGCCGCCACTCCGCCTTTGTGTTGCCCATAAATCGTCCATGGGGAGGACTCCAAGCCGTGCCGCCACCCTCAAGTCGTGCCGCTATTCGCGTCTGCATCCGCGAGGTAACATGAACTCCAAGCCGTGTTGTGCTGTGATTGATATGTGTGCTGTGCTGTGATTGTTATCCGTGTGCTTGATTATCATATTGGAATTTGGTAATATGTGCTGTGCTGTGATTGATATGTGTAGATTTGTGCTAGATATCTTCTGTGATTAAATGGTTCAGGGTTTTTGGGGCTGAAATTGATAAGCATACACATATATGATTGTGAAATTTTCGGCTCATGGTGATGCTAGTACGAATTTGTGGATAAGTGTGAGTGATGATAGCAAGTATGAGGGGTACACATGTTCTGAAATGTGTTTAAACAGGAATGAGCTAGAGATATTTAGCAACAGTTTTCATTTACTGCCATCCTTTGCTCTTGTGCTTAAGCGATGCACCGAGTTTATGTATGTGTTGTTATCTGTTGAAGAGTGTAGGTGTATGCTTATTCTTGTATTTTACGATCTTGTGTATCGAGATATTAGAATATGTAACCTATTCTTAGATCATGCTTTAGTCTTTTAATATGAGTAAGTCCTTGAGTCATTTTGCAATAGTACAAACTTTAAATTCACATGAAGCTCTTAATTTTCGATGGCACTTACGCTAAGCTTTACATTTGTGTCTTAGATGGCACTTCTCTTTGAGCTTTACATTCTTAGATCTTGTGAATGAATGAATGGCTTCACTTACAATGAATGAACTAAGCTTTACATTTGTGTCCTTCAAAGTATCATGATGCTAGCATTGAGTTATGTAATGTTTTTCATGCTGTTAATTGGAATAATTAATAGAATGTTAATCGATTTTGCCTTGTTTTCATGATGCTAGCATTGAGTTATGTAATGTTTTTCATGTCGTTAATTGGAATAATCAATAGATTAGTAAACAAATACGAGGTTTGAAGGAATGAAATACAAGCGATTGATAAAATTTCTATTTTTGTTGGGAAGTACATTGTGGATGCCCTTAACATTGTGGATGCATTATACTCATCGCTGCTATTACTTGTTGCCTTACTTGTCTTACTTGTTGCCTTGTCGGGCGTGGGTGATGCTCTGTGATGAACACAGGGTACTAGAATGATCGAAACCTTTATTTATGTGGTTTAGGCCTTGAACTATAGACTTAAATGCTTGAAAGAATTGCTTACTTCTCTGCTATTACTTGTTGCCTTACTTGTCTTACTTGTTGCCTTGAATTAGGGCGTGGGTGATGCTCTGTGATGAACACAGGTACTAGAATGATCGAACCTTTATTTATGTGGTTTAGGCCTTGAACTATAGACTTAAATGCTTGAAAGAATTGCTTACTTGTCTTACTTGAAAGAACTACTGAGACTGTTTGATATCCTCGTTATTGATCGGTTAATTTATCAAGACTACTCATTTGACTAGCTTCGCTTTCGTATTTCGATCCTTTGAAAGGATTAACTCGATATCTTGAATATTCTGAAAGTGTTGAATGATAGTAGTCGATAACCATATAGAATGATTGGTTTTGATATATTATTCGATGTCGGGAGTTACATTTCTGTTAGCAAGACTTATTGATTATAATATGAGGTGTATATATCTAGACAAGAGAATTCTTTAGTGTGCATTTTAAGGTGGTAAGAGTTCAAGGCCTATTTCATTGAATAAAGTGTTAGCCCATTTGTGATTGTGGTGAAGATCCTTATCTTCATCCATACCCAAATCTGAGAGCACATTAAATTAATTCTCTTTGAGATATAAGGCATAATTCATATTAATGGATCACTTCAAATTGCTAAGTTCTATCTTATCTATGTCATTCTTGTTATTAGTGGATTACTCCATTTGTGACTCGAAATGAGCCATGGGCCAGGCACTTTAAGGATCTAATATAGTCCTCGGTTAGTACATCTTCTATCTTACTCCTCGGTTAATACATATTTTCCTCGGTGTGCTAATTCAATATGATACACTTAGTTATTCTATCGATTAGTACATATTTTCTTTCCCTCTCTGAAATATCTCCCTTTCTATTGAGTAGTTCTAATGGAGCTCAAAGGAACCTTCGCATTCCCCGAAGGAGTCGAAGAACTCGTGCGTCGCGATGCATTGATGACCATGGACAATGCGTGGAGAAACTTCAAAGGCGAGGTGAACGAATTATGTGAAGCAAAAGCGGTCACCGTCGGAGACTACCCAAGATTACAAACCCCAAACTGGGATGAGTTAAGTGGCGATGAAGCAATCTCAAGCGACAAGGAAGTCTAGTGAGGACCACATTAGCATCGCAGAAGGAATACTCACCCCACGGACTTGCACAGTGGGTACACGGGTAAAATTGCTCAATGGAATGGCGGGAATTACAAGTGATCCAACGGTGGCGCAAGTCCTTGGTCGGACTACGGATCGAGTGAAGCACTACGTGCTAGCGAGGGCGAATCTCTTGTCTCTTTGGAGTTTATCATTCAAAACAACGAAGGCGAAGCAATGACGCAAAGAGTTCATCGCTTTTCGCCCGATCCACCAAGGATCCTTCCACCCAAACAGGGAGAAAGACGAGCTAACGGCCCTAGGAAACAAAAAGCACCCGGTCGAACACGAGGCGTTGGGGTCAAGGTTCCATGGAAGATGGGATTCCTCAGACGAAGACTCTTATAGAGTGGGAAGAGCTAAAGAAGAGCGCGGCGAGCAGAAATGGAAAGTATGAAGGAAAGGGTTCTGCGATAATTACAACCCACCATTCAAGAACAAGTTCAACGACAAGTACAAGCGACCTTGAGCCGACGAGTCGAAAACGCTCTCCAACCCTCTGGTCAAAAAAGCGATTCTTGGCGTCCACGCCATTAGTACAAGCGGACCTAAACCATTATCCGTGGGCGACATAGGACCCCACACCTGTCGGCTCAAGCGTGCCGTGATGAACATCTTTCTCTGTATCGCGGGGGTAGCTTATCCGTGCCAACAAGGGGTGTCTGCACAATGCCCCGATAGCGCGGAGTTATGCAAAGGTCGGTGGACACGGTACTTGCACGCATTTCTTCGATATCGGGCTAGAAAAACCGCCAATGGCGAGATAACAACTCTAGGAAGTGCCGTCCACTCATTCATCGATGGGCGCAAGCGTGACATAAATCTTGGACCATCGATGGCGCCTCTCTCGACATCGTCTTGGACCATGCACGATGCCGGCCTCTCTGCGGTGCAATCCGGCGATCCGTCACCAAACACTGAGAGTGAAAGCGGTGAAGAAGCAAGATGAGGTAACAAAGAAATCGATTGAGGACCCCATAAAGATGGCCCTTGTTAGTACTCCAACGCGAAACTCAGTAACACTGGTACTTTAAAGGACAAACCTACAACCCCCGATCCCAAAAATGGCACATTAGGCAAATACAGTGTCGGTTAGATCAGGAAGCCAGACGAAGTATGATGTCGTGCGTGAAAAAAGTAAGGGCAAGGGAAGTCGATGAACAAGATAATCAACCAAGATTGAAATTCGAGGTAGGAAGCCCTTAGTCACCGATTCGAAGTTAAGCGATCTAACACCCATGATGCAGCGATTACATGCATGGTACATGGGCGATCAACCAAGACATACTCCGAAGGTGGTCACTGCAGTTTTCCGTGAGGAACATTTTCACCACGAGGGCTTTGGCTACTTCTTAATAGAATTCGATAACTTGCACAACTTGTTCTATCACGACGCCCTCGACATATGTTTTTTGAGATGCTGGACACTGTAAGTGTCTAATATATCAATCTTGGTCTACATTCACGTAATACCGATAAATGTCATGTCTAACTATTTCGTTATATAGATACGAGATGAAGGAACTACGAAGAACCAAGGGGCGATGGGATTCCTCGACCCGGAGCGGTTTGCCAAGAAGAAATCGAGAGTACCAAAGGAGGTCGAGGAATGCGTCTATAAAGCTTTGCTTAAACTACAAGACATGGAGTTTATACTTGTACCATACAATTTTAAGTAAGTTCCTCACTAGCTAGTTAAATTACTCGTTGATTTCGTTATGTACTCTAACGTAAGGACTAATGGCTATAGCATCCATTCCTTTGGATTCTCATAGTAATTCATCCGAGCACAAGAGCAAGATCTTGATCATGGATCCTTGGATAAACCTAAAGCGCACTATGAAGTGATGACACGTTTGATAAATGAGGCGTTCAAAAGATATTGTCGAGGAAGAGCACGAGACACCGGCCATACAAAAATCCCTTACAATCCGTACTAACTTTCGATAAGACGACGCAAAGAATATTCTTATATCATATTTCATAGTAAATAGCTCATTCGACGACATCTTAGCTCATTCGATTTTCGCGGTGTCTGGCGAGCGCAAGGAACAAATTTATGTGGGTACTTCGTATTGCGAAGACATGCGAAATCTTAAGTTGCACAATAAAAGACAATGGCGTGGAGGTCGGTCATGCAGACATGACACATCGATTCGCGCCACTCAATTTCTATATACTCTCTTAATTTCATTTTTCATACTTACAACGCCTCAAAGTTTCTCACGGTAGGATTAGCTTCGTTCAAATCCAAGCCATTCAGGCACGCTCGCCTACTTCATCATGAAGGAAGTACTCAACAAAAAGCGGCGAGTTTTATGGCCGAAGACAACAACGATCCACTCCTCCATACTCATTTCTCACATCACGTGTCTCCAACCTCCAAGACCCGTAGGCTTTTAGTTTAGGAAACTAGTTTAGGCTTTTGTTACTTCAATTTTTTTTCATTACAAAGTGTAAATAACTCTTTGTTCCTTTGAAATAGGAACCCTTGTTTCGGTCAATGCCACTTCTCTTGTCGATGGTTGATGCTTGATGGGACAATCTATTTTGTTTGTAAAAATGTTGTTTACTTTGTTACCAAAGCATGACAAGGCGAGTGATTCAAACAACGTAATTTGTGGTGGGATAAAGACCTTGCTCCAAATTAGTGAAGTTGGTATCGATTTGTTTTATTTTACGTTGAATGATTACGGAGATTTGTTTTCTTTAATAATCGCAATTGACCTTTCAGAAACCTTTTGCTCCTAAGAGATACTATTCCATTGACATGTTTTGCTAATTCTGAATGTTTGTGGATGTTGCAGGAGAGGCAATTGCTTTGGGGTTATCCCTGAGAAATGCTTTGATGATTCCCACAATGTTTGCTAATTCTGAATGTTTGTGGATGTTGCAGGAGAGGCAATTGCTTTATGGTTTCAGCATTACATAACTTGTCACGAGAAATCTGTGATGATTCCACAATGTTATTAATCTTACCATGTGCATTATATTATTTTTTGCATAAATATTTTCCATTGCATATTTAACATTTCTATTTTTTCTCTTGGCCTTTCCAGCTTTACCAATAGCATCGTTGTTCCCCTTCTTGTATTTCATGGTAAGTATTATCATTTGATTCTCTTTTTTTTGGTTATTTAGGATATTGTGTTACATACTTACATGACAATATCTGGATAGTAATAGCAATGTTCATTTACGTATATTTTGGTCTATCTCGCTTATTTTTCATAATACGGCACACATGCATCTCTGAAGTGCTCATTTCAATTTTTAGAAATAGACTACATCTCAACCTCGCTAGTGTTTGTCTTCTTATTTTCTTCTATGGTTGCTACATTGTTCCTATTAACCTATACCTTTCTATTTAATATTTATAGTTTCTATTGGGATAATTGCGAGCTATTGAATTGTTGGCGATATCACGATGAATTACTAGAAGATGGAATTCAAATGACCAAGTATATATATATATATATATATATATATATATATATATATATATATATATATATAGGCACTCATTAGTGCATATTCAAGACTTAGGAACTTGACATGGCCAAACAAGTAAATGATGCTCTCTGGATGAATTTTCTTTTAATTTTTCTGCACCTTTAGGTTCCAATTCTCCTCACACATGATGTATGCATATTTTCTTAATTGGATAGATAATGGTTATTACTACAAAATGCTAATGTTAAGAAACTAAAGAAAATCGCTTGAGCACATAATATCTCCGTAACATAGAATGAGGCCTACAATGTAATTTGTTATATGTGATACTTATAAAACCATCCTTGTTTCCTTAGGTTCTTTTGGATAAGGATATTGTGTGTTTGCTTTTGCTTTTCCCTCCTGCCTCTTCTAGGTTTCAAGTAGGCGATATGATTGAACACTTTCAATTGGGAACAATTGTGAACTCATTTTTACGTGCAATATGTATTAAGGTGTTTGTGCTATCTTGAAGCATGGACAAATAATGGCCTTGCACTTTCGGATAAAAGATCGCATGACTCTTATAATGGTGACACGGATCAACAATGAAGGAAAAAGTTCAGTTTTCTGCATGGCTTATTTTGTTATCTAAACTAGTTTGGGTTGGTGTCAAACTCTGAAAAAAAGCGAGAGAGTTTCAAGTTTAGAAGGTTCATCCGGTTCGGTTTCTTTGATTCGATTTCACTTTCAGTTTGCGGATTGCAAATAGTGTTGTATCCGTACAAACCGTATCTATATTTAGGTGAGTCGATTAAGATTAGGAAGTCCACATTATTGTCCATAGATGCATGTAATCTTTAGTCTATATAAGTAATGAAGGAAAAAAATCGCACGGTTTGTTGGCAGCACAAAATTTGTTGAGTTCATCTGATTACATATTGTTAGTTTGTCATATTTGTGTACTAAATATTACGAGGTAAATGAGAAAATAACTACCACAATACCTAATTTGCCATTAACATAATGTGATGGTATGATCGTATGAGCGAGTAGACCAAAAACATTGTCATGCATAGAGCCGCAGATTGTTTGAACAATTGCATATTTTACGCCTTTAAGTCAAATCATATGCATGCTATAAGCCCTTCCATAAGAGATAAAACCCTTTTCAGCAAATTCATACATTTTTGCCAATGACACATGACCTGATGATTCTGTCTTGGTATTCTCACTTCACTAAGAAATATATGTTTTACCCCATACATTCCATTATTTGTGCTCTTGCTCACATACTCATCGGGGATCATAAAGCACATGACTAATCTTTTCCTTCCTTTTCATGTATTCCGTAGGCTTGTTTGGATGAGTATTTATAGGAGGATGCCCCATTTGACATATGTAGTCTGCTAGGTGAGTGGCCTAGCTTTATATTTCCAAGCAATGAGCTTTCAATTTTCATAGTCTGTTGCTATTGTTGAGTGGGTTCAACTGCCTTTATTCTTTGCCAATTGTTAGCACAACTTTGTATTTCTAAATTCTGTTGCTATTGTTGATTGGGTTCAAGCTGCTTGTTTGCATGAGTATTTATAAATTTCAGACAGAGGGCATGGCTAGCACTACACGAGGCTAGCCACAAATGCCCATTTTTATTTTCTGTGTACGGACTATCGATGATTTCGGTTCTAGCCAAAACCGCCATCGATACTAGTACTATCGATGACGGGTTTTGGTTAGAACCATCATCGATATCTTCATATCGATGACGGTTCTAACCAAAAACCGTCACAAATAATATTATTCGTGGCGGTTCTAGAACCGTCATCGATAATCCTCCATTATCGATGGCACTAAATCGGTGGCGGTTCGAAAACCGTCACTGATGGTAGTTACGAACCGCCACTGATGACCTTTTTCAAGGTAGTGATATATAGCGGTGAGAGAGAGAGTTCGGATTCGACCACATAAGGAAGAGATAGAGTCATAACCATATTTGGTTTAAGTTTCCTTATCTCACAACAAGAAAAACACTATTTAGATATTTTTGGAATTTTCTTGCTAAAAGAAATTCTGGATTACCGTGTCGAAGATGACAAAGTAAGGATTTTGAAATTTTGGAATTTCTTTTCAAAGGGAAAATATAATTATGACGCAAGCATGATATAATCAAGGAAATCGGTTTAATTATTTCCTAATGGAAAAGGGCTTTGAGTCACTACATGTGGGCACAGGTTCACGAGGAATCGCCTCCGGTCCATGATGGGCCAATCTTATAAAGGCTCATTATCACACTAATTTTTTATTTAATATTTATTTTTAATCGCTTTTTTCAGAACTAGTCGCCCATGAAAAATTTCAAAATACCCTCCGTCGCCGGCGATCGCCATGACTGGTGAACGGCGGCTGCCCTAACGGCAAAATTGCGAACGAAGCGAGCACTAACTAAAATAAAAATGTACCGATATTACCGCAGCGCGATCAAATCTAGAGATAATTTTTTTGAAATTTTTGTTGTAAATTGTTTGTAGAATTGTTGTATTGAATCGGGATTAATTAGAAAAAACTTATTGTCATGTAATGAACCGGAAAAATTGTTTTAGTTCGTTAGTAATACACATCTAACTTAGATATTTTAAGTAGCCTCAGAGGGTCCGCCGAATCACGGACGAAAAAATACGAGAAAAATCAAGGGCGGCTACTCAACGCGAGGTACGACTTTAAATGTGGCGAGATGGGCGGACGTTGCCCGGCATTTTGTTGCGAAAATCGGAAAAGGCACTCATGACCACTAAACCACGAAATCGTGGGCCACTTAGGGGTTTTCGAGTCCCGGGACAGCCGGACACGGTCAAAAAATACGGAAAAATCAAGGCGGCCTCACGAACGCGAGCTACGACTTCAGACTGGCGAGATGGCCGGACGTTGTTCTCGCATTTTGTTCTTAAAATCGAAAAGACACTCGCTACCCACGAAACCACTTAAAACTTTTACAAGGTCAGAAAATTTTGAAACTTTTATGGAGGTTCTGATAAATGAGTGATTTTACCATAAAAATTTCAAATGATTTTAATATATGAGGATTTTTTAAAATTGAAACAATACATATATAAGGGCACATACATGCGAAAGTTCGAGATGATAAAATAAGCAGTAGATTAGATTATATTATATTACATGGGCATTACAACAGTGACGAGGTTAATAAGGAAAGCACTGTTCGTCGTGGTGGAACAAATGATCGTTCCGCCTATCTGGGTACAGCCAGAATGATGTCATACATTTTCGCATATTACCTGACCCGTTTTTATAATTGGGACCAGTCATCGGACACCGCTCAATCCACTATGAAAGAACTCCATGGGGTTCCGCAGTGCTCCCAGCTGTCGCCCATTGGGTGGCCTATGCCGTACGTCTCGGGTGTATAAGACTTAAATTTTGGTTGTTCTTTATGTGGATTTCTGCCCTCCCATATGGGCATGTCATCCCGATTCGGGCCCCTATGTTAATACCACCGGGTTCCGGGTGGTCCGCCAGAACGTGTCGAGAATTTGTTATGTGGTGCGGACCTCGGCGGCCGCTTCCTTGTCCCTTCTTCTTCGAGAGGAGGAACCTCTTGCGCCTCTGCTTTGTGTTGGCTGTTGGCGGAGACATGCGGAGCCGCCTGCTTCGGCTCGACTCCACTATATGGTGCAGGAGGTGTGTGTTGGGCTTATGCTTGGACAACGGAAGCATGCCCTGCCGATCAATGCAAGATGCCCGCTTTGGTGGTTGCATAACACCGTGAGGCGTACTCCGGTCCGGCTTTTCTGGGCGGTAGTGGCACCACGGAGAGGGTTGCTCCCCCCAGCTTATCCCATGCAGGTTCTGAGATGTGGGTACGTCTCCGGGTCCACCTGGGGTTGAAGTACCAGCACCGTTCATCCTCGGCCAAGGCACGGTAGAATCTCCTATCCGCTAGATCACCTCTGGCGGTATCAACCATCGCCTCCAGGCCATGTCTGTGAGCGCCGGGGCTTTGGGTGGCCCCGAGGAGGTTCCTCCTCGACTTGTTGATGTTCGAAAGTGTCCTCTTGAAGTCCTGCAGCGATGAACTGGTTTAGAACTTCTACTTTGTGAGTTCAACATGAGTATGTCGCATGAAACTCACCGATCGGTTGGCCCTTGCACACCGCCCTAAGCTCAGTCGATCTAGAAAAGGGACATATCTGGCGGCCTCCCACGGGTGAAGTTCTCGGAAGGAAGTTGTCGTGGCGCTTGTTGAGAAATTGTGAGTCACGCCGTCGTTTACCGTCGATCCATTGGAAGAAGCAACACCGCCCTCGTCTTTGAGAAAAGAAAGAACGATGCATGAGATGGTAGTGTTACCAGATTGTGTGGGCCCAAGAGGTTTACCTCAGACGTCGCGCGCACGCGATGAGTGAGTGAGCGCGCCGTCTCTCCATGGGTAGATTGCATCATCTTCGCGGTGGGTTGCAATCGCAGACGGTCGGGCAACACCGCGAATCGGGCGTCGACGCCATCGCATCCGGATATTCGGGCGGAGGACTTCGCTCTTTGAAGAGGCGGCAGTAGAACGACATTGTCCTCTCCTTCCCTTCTCTCTTGTTCTTTCTTGTTCTCTCGGTATGGGTATCACGGGGGCGGCGAGAGCCGGCTTTTAAAGGGTAGATATCGCTGGGTATGGGCGGTCGCCCTATTTGAGGCGATATTTACCTTCGGCGAGGTGCCTCGACATATCAGTGGCTATCGCCCCATTTCGAGCGAAATTTACCTTCAGGCAAGGTGCTCCACGACATATCAGGCTATCGCCCCATTTCGTATGCGAAATTTACCTTCTGGCAGGTGTGCTCCACGACATATCAGGCTATCGCCCCATTTCAGTATTAAATTTACCTTGGGGCGCATGTGCCTCGACATATCAGGGGCTATCGCCCCATTTCAGTAGCGAAATTTACCTTCAGGCAAAGTCGTCCTTACATTTTCACAAAGAGCAATTTTTCATCATTTATTAATATCCAATTATATATTGTCGAGCTATGCGACGCTGTTCTCAAGCACGGTTGCGTAAAATCGTAAAAATAAGTAACGACATGGCTAAGAAAACATAACCTACGCAAATGCAAGCACTTAGTTCAGATAGTTAGACAACATGGTGTCGAAGATAAATAAAGTACAAAAGTACAATCTGCACAATAAGTCGGCCACGCGACGCTTTTCCGACCGCTTTGTGGTACGTGAGTGGCGATTTTTACAGACGGACGACCCTCCTAGCCCGGCCCTCGCTTCCTCGTGGGGTAGCGATCGTGTGTCGGGCGGCTCGGGTGTCTGGCTGGGGTGGTGGCTCGTGCTCCTCGGTGGACATGAAGCTGGTCCACGCCGAAACCTGCATGCTCGCCAATGTCGTGCGTACCTCGAGTAGTCGACGACACCGCGGTTGTCAGCGAGAGATTTAAGATCGCCGCGCCACCCACCGTACGGCTATCGCGGTACATCGCGAGATTTAAGATCGGCCCGCGTCACCCCACCGTGCCCGCTCGCGTCGTGGAGGAGGACACGAGGGCACGACTTGGGTGACGTCGAGGCGCAGCAGGGGCGCATCATTGGCGAGGTGTGGGCACACCTCCACTAGGCGGGGGAGGTCTTTGGTGCCGGGGCACCACGTCTCGGCCCCGGCAGTGAGTAGGCTACACATCTGGCCCCATCGTGGCGCCGCCACCGACTAATTGTTTCGCCGCTGAACGGGGTCAAGACGACGTCCGCGCCGAGGCCCGCCAAACGGACTCGAACTCCCGTACATCTCGCCTCGCAAGACGTGCTCGCAAGTAATGCCGCTTGATATGAGTTAATTTACATAAAAACATACGTAGGGTTTTGGGGTGACCCTTACCGCAACGCTCTCCTCGGGACATCAGTGAAGGGTACGCTCGACACCGATGTCGAGCCGGGACATACTCGCCGGTGTGTACCCAACCCTAAGCCGAGTCGTGGCGCGAACCGATCCATGTAATCCGTCAGATGCGGGCACGGTCTGATGCAGTGGTCTCGCCCACTTCGTCCGGGCCGTCTCGTCCATCGCAAAGCATCCACGGTATCATGCGGCGCGAAGAACGGAGTGCCTATCGCATGCCCCGATCGGGTCATCTCCGCAAAGCAAAACGGCAATTTACATACAACATTCATTCACCGAATGGTAAGTATTGTGCTCGGGACACTTACTTCAGCGCAGACGTGAGGCGATGTGAGTAGCTGCGGGGAAAAGTCCGGAAGAGGTCGAACCGCCGAAAGCACCCGGTGCGGCAAGTACTCCTCGACGACAAAGTCAAAGAGGAGGACCTTACGGTGAGCCGAAGCGGATGGTCACGCCAAAGCAAAGCTCGGATGCCCGTAAGGTGCTCGGACTGGACGTCGCCGGCTATCACGGTGTCCATCAGACGTCCTCGGCGTGGCAACTGTCAAACTCCCGAACGAACGCTATGGTACGACTTCTTGGTGCTGGCTGGTGGGCGACACCCGCAGAGAACAAAAAGTAGTGCGTGTTATTAAAGTGTCCAAATTAGGGGTTAGATACAAGGGGCATACATTCGCTGAACCCAGTAGAGGCCCATAGTGGGCCAGTCGATCTGGGGGAGGCCATGGTACAGGTCCTGTGAGTACGGCGCCGGGTCAACCTCAGGCCTACCGAAGGAGAAGTGCTCCGGGACCACAACCGCAGAGTAGATTGGGTATCTGCTTAGGGCAATGAGGAGAACAAATTTTGCAAAAGAAGACGAGTACATATAATCGTCATGCATTGATTGCAAGAATGAGAAGATGTTTTCAAACAAAACCATATCCATTTGCACTTGATCCTGAGGGTTTTTGTACCGCTATACAAGTTGGACAAGGCACGTGAAGAGGAGATCATACTTGAACGTGATAACGCCGATTTACTTCATTTGTTTAATGTAACCGACATCGCTATGGATCCGATGAGGATAGTTGGTTGATGACGACATTAACTGCTCAAATGTTGCGCGATGCGTAAGAGAACTACACTAGTCGAGAGAGTTTAATCAATTCACGGTTTGATGGAGGATCTTGAGAAACTTTGTTCCCGGTTGTAAGGAGGAATACACAAAGTTGCACACTGTTTCGCCATCGAAATTGAAGGCAGCCAATGGTTGGTCCGACAAGAGTTTCACTTGTTACAGATCTCTTAGCGGACATATCGCCAAGGAAACGTGTTGCCTAAAACCACGATCTAGCTAAGAAGGTTGTATGTCCCTTGGGATTGAAGTAGAAAGAATACATGCTTGTCCAAACGATCAGATACTCTATCGCAAAGACTATGCGCATATTCATGTATGTCCGGTGCAAAGCGTCATGATACAAGCGTAAGGGCGATGATGAAGCTTATCGAGGTGAAGAAAGGAGCCTCGCAAAAGTGGTGTGGTATTTGCAAGAATACCTCGCTTGAAGCGCTTATTTGGAAACAAAAAGCACGCCAAATTGATGCGATGGCACTCTCGAAGACCGTAAGAGGGATGGAAATGAGACACCCTACCGATTCGCCAAAGGAGAACCATCGATAGACTCTTCAGGAGAACTTCGAAATGAACCGAGGAATGTAAGGTTTGGCTTGAGTACGGATGGAATGAATCCTTTCAGAATATGAGCAGATTCATAGCACTTGGCCCGTGACTTCAGTATATACAACCTTCCACCCTCGGTTGTGTATGGCTTAAAGTACATTATGATGTCCTTGCTTATCCAAGGGCCGAGACAACCTCGCAACGATATTGATGTATACCTACAACCATTGGTGGAAGATCTTGTGATATTGTGGAACGAAGGTAAGTATGGGACGAGTACAAACGAGAGTACTTCACTACGCCAAGATTGTTGTTCTCGCACCATCAATGATTTTCCGGCTTGGTAACCCGTCCGCCGCATTATAAAAGGAGCTAAAGCATGCCCCCTGCATGGATGAAACCGCTAGTGTGTGGCTCAACAACTCGAGGAAAATATATGCGGCCAACGGAGGTTCCTTCGCAGAATCATCCGCACTGCAATATGAAGAAACAATTGACGGGACAAAGGAGGACGGCTTAGCTCCAAGGCGCCTTTCGTGGGAAGAGGTGTATGATATGGTTAGGGATCTTAATGTTGTACCTGGAAGGAGTACTGGTAATACATCGCGTCCCATATCGAGAAAACCACGTGGAAGAAGAGATCCATCTTTTGGGACTTACCCATCGGAAGGACTTGAAGTTCGACATCAGATCGACGCCATGCATGTAGAGAAGAATGTATGTGACAGTTGGTTCTTTTTACCGAATATTCCTAGCAAAACAAAGGATGGATCAAGGCACGGGATCTCGAAGACATGAAGATCGAGCCGAGCTACATCCTCAAGACATCGAAAGGCCGCTTTACCTTCCCCAAATTTTGCTACACTTTGAGTAAGAAAGAGAAAATAACTCGCAAGTGCCTCGTGATGGTGTGAAAGTCCAAGCATTCGCAAACATCAAGAAACCGTATCGGCGAAAGATTTGAAGTTAATCGCATGAAGTCTCATGATTGTCATGTGATGATGACACAAATGCTCCCTATTGCAATTAGAGGTATTTTGCTTGACAAGGTCCGAGAGGCAATCACGAGGTTGTGTTCTTCTTCAACACGATTTCACGTATAGGTCATCGATCCCGCTGGACTTTATGAACTTCAGCCGATGTGGTAAAGACTCGGCTACCGAGAGATGTATTTTCCCCATCATTTTTTGATATCATGGTTCATCTCATTGTTCACCTTGTCAATGAGATAAATATTTATGCTCAGATTCCTGCATCGATGTACCCATTTGAAAGGTATATGGGTGTTCTCAAGAAATATGTACGTAATCGATCTCTACCTAAGGCTCAATTGTAGAAGGTTATGCAACCGAGGAGGTTATTGAGTTCTCGTGGTCGATTACATGGAGGAGGTCGAACCTAGGGAGTGCCAAGATCTCGCCATGAGGGTAGGCTAGGTGGGAAAGGTGTAATAGGAAAGAAATCTACAAATTCTACGATAATATTTTGTTCAACAAGCCCATTTCACAAGATTAAATACCACTTGAGGTGTGCCCGATATGGACATACACAAGGGTAAGCTAAGGAGGAAAACCGAGGAAAGTCGAGATTTGATAACAAAGAGCACAATCGCTTGTTCAATATGGTTCAGTGGAGCACATGTCCGTGAAGAAACGAGTTACATTGAGGTGGTTGGCAAAAGGGCCTTCGTGTACAATCACGACATGGCAAGGATATGACATCAATGGATATACATTTTACACGAGAGCTCAGATAGCAAGAGCACTTACCAAAACAAAGGTGTCCGTGATAGATGCTTCATACGACAACACAGCAAAGACGTAAGAGCATCTACTACGGGTTCATAGAGGAGATTTGGGAGCCGACTATCGATTTTCAAGATCCCTGTTTCATGTCATTGGGTACGACTCTAATGGTGTCAAGGTGACAAGTACGGCTTTACTATCGTGGACATCGAACATGTCGGACAGAGACGAACCATTCGATTTCTGTAATCAAGTAGCACAAGTATTCTACATAATCGAATTCAGAGATAAGAAGCGCCATGTAGTTCCGCATGAAAAAGAAGGATCGTGGAGTTGAGAATGTCGTGATGAGGAAGAGTACAACCAGCTTGATGAGTTGCTCTCTTTCGCAGCGAAGATCAGGCCCGAGGAAGAAACCACTCAAGAAGTTACCTATCATCGCGATGATCACAACGAAGGCCAAATTGTGAAAGAAAATAATTAGCTAGGAGTAATGGAAATGTGATGTAAGAAATGTACATTTCTGTGGAATTAATAGGAAATAAATATGCATGATTTTGATGAGAAAACTTCAAAACTTCAAATCTCGACGACGCCGATGGTGGAGTCTTGTTCAATTGAATTCAGGTTTCTATGGCTAATGAGGAAATGTAGTAGCTTGAATAATTCTATTTACTTTTTTTATGTGCTCTAGGATATAAACATTTAAATGACTTTGGACACTGCTCATGGAAGAAGAATTATGTAAGGTGTTGAATGGAGCCCTTGAAGAAGACCAAACAGTATATGTATATATATATGCTTGTAGGACTTATGTTATACATGCTTCATATGTATTAATGTATGGAAGAAAAATTATGTATTGTCATATGCAACATGGTTTATTATGATTTCTGCGCTTTTATAGCTTATACATGCTTCGGAGTTTATTATGATTGTCATTCAGATTATGGAGACTGTGACTTAATAAATATAACCGTCACAGATATTAGTTATCTCAGGCGGCATAACAATAACCGCCATGTATAATATATTTATATTTATTAACCGCCACAGATACTCCTCTATATATTTATTAACCGTCACGATATTCCTCTATATATATGTAAACCTAACCCCGCCGCTTCCACTCAAAACTCGACGCTTATGCCCTAGTTTCACGCCGCGCCACCGCAGCTCCCCGACCGTGCCGCTCGCCGACTGCAGCCGCCTCGCAACGTCCGCTGGGGAGGACTGCATCGCCGCCGCCACTCGCGACCGTGCCGCCTGCAAGTCGTCCGTTGGGAGGACTCTAAGTCCGCCGCACTCCAAGACTGTGTTGCCGCGATCGCCGTCTATGGGACTCTGCCGTACGCCGCCACTCCAAGTCAAAGCCGCTTATTCGCCCCGCACCGCGAGGTAACATGAACTCAAGCCGTGTTGTGTTGTGATTGATATGTGTGTCAGGCAGTGATTGTTATCCGTGGTGCTTGATTATCATATTGGAATTTGGTAATATGTGTCAGTGGCCGTGATTGATATGTGTAGATTTGTGCTAGATATCTTCTCGTGATTAAATGGTTCAGGTTTTTGGGCTGAAATTGATAAGCATACACATATATGATTGTGAAATTTTCTACCATGGTGATGCTAGTATGAATTTGTGGATAAGTGTGAGTGATGATAGCAAGTATTAGGGGTACACATGTTCTAAATGTGTTTAAACAGAATGAGCTAGAGATATTTAGCAACTTTTATTTATCGCCATCCTTGCTTTTGTGCTTAACTCGATGCAATCTAGTTTATGTATGTGTTGTTATCTGCTGAAGAGTGTAGTGTATGCTTGTTAATGTGATTTTCTGATCTTGTGTACCGAGATATTAGAATATGTAACCCTATTCTTAGATCATGCTTTTAGTCTTTTAATATGAGTAAGTCCTTCACCATTTTGCAATAGTACAAACTTTAAATTCACATGAAGCTCTTAATTTTCGATGGCACTTCGCTAAGCTTTACATTTGTGTCTTAGATGGCACTTCACGAGCTTTACATTCTTAGATCTTGTGAATGAATGAATGGCTTCACTTACAATGAATGAACTAAGCTTTACATTTGTGTCCTTCAAAGTATCATGATGCTAGCATTGAGTTATGTAATGTTTTTCATGTCATAATTGAATAATTAATAGAATGTTAATCACTTTGTCGCCTTTGTTTTTCATGATGCTAGCATTGTTATGTATGTTTTTCATGTCGTTAATTGGAATAATCAATAGATTAGTAAACAATACGAGGTTTAGGAATGAAATACAAACGATTGATAAGAATTTCTATTTTTGTTGGGAAGTACATTGTGGATGCCCTTAACATTGTGGATGCATTATACTACCGCCGCTATTACTTGTTGCCTTACTTGTCTTACTTGTTGCCTTCGTCGACGGTGATGCTCGTGATGAACCCGGTACTAGAATGATCAACCTTTATTTATGTGGTTTAGGCCTTGAACTATAGACTTAAATGCTTGAAAGAATTGCTTACTGGCCGCTATTACTTGTTGCTTACTTGTCTTACTTGTTGCCTTCAGTCGACGTGGGTGATGCTCGTGATGAACCCGGTACTAGAATGATCGAACCTTTATTTATGTGGTTTAGGCCTTGAACTATAGACTTAAATGCTTGAAAGAATTGCTTACTTGTCTTACTTTGAAAGAACCATGCACTGCTTGATATCCCGTTATTGATCGCTTAATCACAAGATTACCATTTGACTAGCTTCGCTTGTTCGATTTCACCATCAAAGGATTAACTCGATATACCTAATATTCTCAAAGTGTTGAATGATAGTAGTCCGATAACCATATAGAACTGATTGGTTTTGATATATTATTGCCGATCCGGGAGTTCGCCTCGTTAGCAAGACTTATTGATTATAATATGAGCGGTATATATCTAGACAGAATTTTAGTGTGCATTTTAAGGTGGTAAGAGTTCAAGGCCTATTTCATTGAATAAAGTGTTAGCCCATTTGTGATTGTGGTGAAGATCCTTATCTTCATCCATACCCAAATCGAGAGCACATTAAATTAATTCTTTGAGATATAAGGCATAATTCATATTAATGGATCACTTCAAATTGCTAAGTTCTATCTTATCTATGTCATTCTTGTTATTAGTGGATTACTCCATTTGTGACTCAAATGAGCCATGGATGTGCACTTTAAGGATCTAATATAGTCCTCGCTAGTACATCTTCTATCTTACTCCTCGCTAGTACATATTTTCCTCAAGGTGCTAATTCAATATGATACACTTAGTTATTCTATCGCTTAGTACATATTTTCTTCCCCTCTCTGAAATATCTCCTTCTATTGAGTAGTTCTAGCCGGAGCTTCAAAGGAACCTTCGTGATTCTCAAGGAGTCGGAAGAACTCGGTATGCCGCGATGCATTGATGACCATGGACAATGCGGAGAAATTTCTCAAGGCGAGGCCGAACGAATTATGTGAAGCAAAAACGGTCACCGCCTGAGACTACCTAAGATTACAGCCAACCGATGAGTTCGTATGCATGAAGCAACTGCAAAGAAGGAAGTCTAGTGAGGACCACATTAGCATCGAAGAAGGAATACTCACCCCAACGCACTTGGCACGCAGTGGGTACACTGCAAATTGCTCAATGGGACAGCAGAATTACAAGTGATCCAACAGATCGGGCGAAGTCCCTTGGTCTGACTATCAGACGAAAGTGAAGCACTACGTATAGGAGGGCGATCTTTGTTCATCGAGTTTATCATTCAAGAGCAAATAAGACGAAGCAATGACGCAAAGAGTTCATCGCTTTTACGCCTACCCACCCAAGGATCCTTCCACCCAAACAGGAGAAAGACGAGCTACCGCCCTAGGAAACAAAGAGCACCCTTGGCCGAACACAGGCGCTGGGGTCAAGGTTCCATGGAAGATGGGATTCTCAAAGACGAAGACTCTTATAGAGCTCAAGAGAGCTAAAGAAGAGCGCCAGAAAGGTGAAATGGAAAGTATGAAGGAAAGGGTTCTCGCAGAATTACAACCCACCATTCAAGAACAAGTTCAACGACAAGTACAAGCAGCGAGCCAGACGCAGTCGAAAACGCCTTTCCAGCCCCACAAAGTAAAACAAATATGGTCCACCCATTAGTACAAGCGACCTAAACCATTATCCTGTGGACTACATACAGACCCCACACCGTCACCAACGCGTCGCGTGATGAACATCTTTTCACAGTCGCTACGGGGGTAGCTTATCCGCGCTAACAAGGGGTGTCTCGCACAATGCCCCGATAGCAAAGTTATGCAAAGGTCCGTGGACACAAGATTGGTACGCTTGTCGATATCAGCTAGAAAACCCGCCAATGACGAGATAACAACTCTAGAAGTGCCGCCCACTCATTCATCCAAAGGCAAGCGTGACATCGCCTTGGACCATCCAGCAGGCTTCCCCGACATCGTCTTGGACCATGCAAAGGCTACCTCTCCCGCAGTAATCCGCCAAGATCCGCTACCAAAGACTGAGAGTGAAACGGTGAAGAAGCAAGATGAGGTAACAAAGAAATCCATTGAGGACCCCATAAAGATGGCCACTGTTAGTACTCCAACGCAGAAACCTGTAACACCTGGTACTTCAAAGGACAAACCTACAACCCCTGATCCCAAAAAATGGCACATTAGACAGTCAGACGCCAGATCAGGAAGCCAGACCGAGTATGATGTCGTATGTGAAAAAGTGGCAAGGGAAGTCTGATGAACAAGATAATCAACCAAGATTGAAATTCGGTAGGGAAGCCCTTAGTCACCGATTCGGGTTAAATAAATTTAACACCCATGATGCAAATATTACATGCATGGTACATGGAGCGATCCAACCAAGACATACTCCTCAAGGTGGTCACCGCAGTTTTCCGTGAGGAACATTTTCACCACGAGGGCTTTGGCTACTTCTTAATAGAATTCGATAACTTGCACAACTTGTTCTATCACGACGCCGACATATATGTTTTTGAGATGCGACATCGTAAGTGTCTAATATATCAATCTTGGTCTACATTCACGTAATACCGATAAATGTCATGTCTAACTATTTCGTTATATAGATACGAGATGAAGGAACTACGAAGAACCAAGGGCCGGGATTCCTCGACCCTAGAAATGTTTGCCAAGAAGAAATCGAGAGAGTACCAAAGGAGGTCGAGGAGTACGCCTATAAAGCTTTGCTTAAACTACAAGACAAGGAGTTTATACTTGTACCATACAATTTTAAGTAAGTTCCTCACTAGCTAGTTAAATTACTCGTTGATTTCGTTATACTCTAACGAAGGACTAATGGCTATGGCATCCGATTCCATCGATTCTCGTAGTAATTCATCCGCATAAGAGCAAGATGTCGATCATGGATCCACCGGATAAACCTAAAGGCATTATGAAGTGATGACACGCTTGATAAATGAGGCGCTCAAAAGATATTGTCGAAGAGCACGAGACACCGCCATACAAAAAATCCTTACAACCGTACTAACTTTCCCAGACGACGCAAGGAATATTCTTATATCGTATTTCATAGTAAATAGCTCATTCGACGACATCTTAGCTCATTCGATTTCGAAGGTCACAAGCGCATTAAGGAACAAATTTATGTGGGTACTTCGTAGACATGCGCCAAATCTTAAGTTGCACAATAAAAGACAATGACGGAGGTCACCATGCGACATGACACATCGATTCGCCACTCAATTTCTATATACTCTCTAATTTTTATACTTACATACTACCAAGCTTCTACTTTAGGATTGCTTCGCTCAAATCCAAGCCATTCGCATACTACTTACTTCATCATGAAGGAAGTACTCAACAAAACGGCGTAGTTTTATGACGAAGACAACAACGATCCACTCCTCCATACTCATTTCTCACATCACGTGTCTCCAACCTCCGAAGACCTGAGGCTTTTAGTTTAGGAAACTAGTTTAGGCTTTTGTTACTTCAATTTTTTTTCATTACAAAGTGTAAATAACTCTTTGTTCCTTTGAAATGGGAACCCTTGTTTCGCTAATGCCACTTCTCTTGTCGCTGGTTGATGCTTCAAAGGGACAATCTATTTTGATCAGAAAATGTTGTTTACTTTGTTACCAAAGCATGACAAGGCCGAGTGATTCAAACACCGTAATTTGTATCGATAAAGACACCGCTCCAAATTAGTGAAGTTGGTATCGATTTGCTTTTATTTTCGCTGAATGATTTCGAGATTTGTTTTTTTAATAATCGCAATTGACCTTTCAGAAACCTTTTGCTCCTAAGAGATACTATTCCATTGACATGTTTTGCTAATTCTGAATGTTTGTGGATGTTGCAGGAGAGGCAATTGCTTTGGGGTTATCCCTGAGAAATGCTTTGATGATTCCCACAATGTTTGCTAATTCTGAATGTTTGTGGATGTTGCAGGAGAGGCAATTGCTTTATGGTTTCAGCATTACATACTGTCCCTGAGAAATGCTGTGATGATTCCCACAATGTTATTAATCTTACCATGTGCATTATATTATTTTTTGCATAAATATTTTCCATTGCATATTTAACATTTCTATTTTTTCTCTTGGCCTTTCCAAATTTTACCAATAGCATCGTTGTTCTTCTTGTATTTCATGGTAAGTATTATCATTTGATTCTTTTTTTGGTTATTTAGGATATTGTGTTACATACTTACATGACAATATCTCGATAGTAATAGCAATGTTCATTTCTGATATTTTGGTCTATCTCGCTTATTTTTCATGTTCAGGCACACATGCATCTCTCAAGTGCTCATTTCAATTTTTAGAAATAGACTACATCTCAACCTCGCTAGTGTTTGTCTTCTTATTTTCTTCTATGGTTGCTACATTGTTCCTATTAACCTATACCTTTCTATTTAATATTTATAGTTTCTATTGGGATAATTGCAGCTATTGAATTGTTGATCAAGATGAATTACAAGATGAATTTGACTATATATATATATATATATATATATATATATATATATATATATATATATATATGGCACTCATTAGTGCATATTCAAGACTTGGGAACTTCGACATGGCCAAACAAGTAAATGATGCTCTCTCGATGAATTTTTTAATTTTTCTCGCACCTTTAGGTTCCAATTCTCTCACACATGATGTAACGATATTTTCTTAATTGATAGATAATGGTTATTACTACAAAATGCTAATGTTAAGAAACTAAAGAAAATCTGCTTGAGCACATAATATCTCCGTAATATAGAATGAGGCCTACAATGTAATTTGTTATATGTGATACTTATAAAACCATCCTTGTTTCCTTAGGTTCTTTTGGATAAGGATATTGTGTGTTTGCTTTTTCCCTCCTCGCCTCTTCTAGGTTTCAAGTAAGAACATTGAACACTTTCAATTGGGAACAATTGTGAACTCATTTTCAGGCAATATGTATTAAGGTGTTTGTGCTATCTTGAAGCATGGACAAATAATGGCCTTGCACTTTCGTGATAAAAGACTCACATGACTTATAATGGTGACACGGATCAACAAATAAGGAAAAAGTTCAGTTTTCCTCGATGGCTTATTTTGTTATCTAAACTAGTTTGGGTTGGTGTCAAACTCAAAAAACCAGAGAGTTTCAAGTTTAGAAGGTTCAACCGGTTCGCTTTGTCGTTTGGCTTAACTTTCATTGTTTGATTGCAAATAGTGTTGTATCCGCACAAACCGTATCTATATTTAGGTGAGTCGATTAAGATTAGGAAGTCCACATTATTGTCCATAGATGCATGTAATCTTTAGTCTATATAAGTAATGAAGGAAAAAAATCCACCGCTTTGTTGGCAAAGACAAAATTTGTTGAGTTCATCTCGACACATATTGTTAGTTTGTCATATTTGTGTACTAGTACTTTTATACCTTTGGAGTCGAGCATCTATTTTCCTTTTCTTCAATCACATGCATTTCTTCACTACTTCTTCAATCATATGCCTTTTCTGTATCAAACACATCTCATTGAAAAGCGTTAGACCTTTCTCACAATTTGTCATTAATTACCAAAACTAAAACCGATTTGGGGCCTAGATGCTTTCAGTCGGGAGCGCACACAAGGCTGTGGGGTCATCTCCTTGCTCGTGGTACACCATAGGGTTCCTTGACGAGCTAGCGCCATCCCTTGGATTCCGTGATTGCTTCTTGGTTAGTTCATCAACGTCCTCCTGGCGACTCGAACTTCCTCCGTGGTTACTGTTTGCCTGACAGCTTGAACATGTTCATAAGTTCCTTGTTCTGGCCAGCCGGAAAAAATTGGCACCCATGTGCCTCATACCACGCTCTTGAGTGCAGCCACTTCTTTGCTCCCCGACGTCGGACCCTTGTTGCATATCACGATCGCCCTCGGCAACCTGCATGTCGGTCATGGATGACACATACATCGGGCGGTCTTGCACTGTTGCCATCTTGACTCTTTCAAGAAACCGGTACCAACTCTCGTGTTTTCCCCTCCACGAAGGCCAATCGTAGGTAGAACACGGTTGTTCGCGTCCACCGCGATTGCGATTAGAATCGGCCCTTGTATTTCCTGTGAGGAATGTGCGTCCATGCAAATGGCCAGGCGGCAGATGCTGGGAAGGCATTAATGCATCTTGTAGCGAAGCGAAGGCCATTGCAAGACCCACTTACAGCGCCGCACCATCCATGAGGAAACTCCATAAGGTCGATGACCGTCTGCGGGATTCCTACTTGATATTGCCACGAGCAAGTGTGGAATATTCTCGTAGAAGCCTCGTATGTCCCGAACCGTATTTGCAAAATTTGTTCTTTTTGCTCTCCATGCCTTTCGTAGCTAATCTTGTCACTGAAACCTCTCCTCGGCGGCTCGATAATGGATCGAGGCTGCGAGTCGCGGATTATCGACGATCGACCATAAAACACATTTGCCACCCAAGTGGACGGCAGATTGCGGTGTTCTGCTCCGCTTGCTCCGATTAGCGATTATGCTCGTCACTATGGAACATTTCGATAGTCCCTCCACTTCCCCTTGTATGCATGCACGCCATGAATACGAATCAACTTCGCACTTCACGTCGTAGTCTTTTTTTCTGGACTTCACTACCACTGAATTGGCGCCGAAGAGACATTGACGATGCTACGCATCCATCACGGCCTCCTTGTCTTTATATATGGCCCCCTACGCGACCTCGTTCTCATGATACTCTCATGCATCTCATTGCCTTCATTCATTGTCGGTCTTGAAATTATATTTAGTCCACATAGGGGCAGGCACCTCGAGGTATTGTCCTCCTCGTCCGGCGTTCGCCATCGAGGACTTCCTCATCCTGCGGTCCTCCTCCTCCATCAACTCGACTATGTGCTCCACCTCCTCCCCTCGTCGGCCACCCCGCGCCTCCACGGTGGCTCCTCGCCCCCCTCGATCCGTCGCCACCGCCAACCTCGCCACCACCTTCATCATCGCGTTGTTGCATATCTGTATTCCCCTCCTCGTAATATCTACCCGACATCACGCACCTCCGAGACACGATGGAGGTACAGTACCACTCTACCGGCAACATGGCGGCCCGGCCCGCTCTGGCGTACCAACATAGCTCCTCCATGCGAAGTCGCGTTAATAGGGATCGACTCTCCATAAAAAAGTCCTTCCATACGACTTACTCTTGCTCTAACATGACCCGAACACTGGGCATCAAACTGAACATCGAAATATAAACTCCATCAAACCCTGTATGTCCTATCTCTCGGCCTAGATATGCCTGTGTATATTTCTTTGAAAATGCCGACAAATCGACTCCATTACATTTTGTGCTATCTCCCCATCTCCATAGAATATCTGAAAATACAATGTCTCAGACATCTGCCTACAACGTCGAACCGAAAAAATCATCATTTCTCCACCTAACAGCTATATAAATGTCACAATATATTGTCGTCAAATTTTACCCTCTTGATTTATGCATTTAGCACTGCTATATTTTTAAATATACTAATTTTAACGTAACATGGTCATTGACTATAAATAAGTAATTCGATTACCTATATATACTAAATATTAAATCTCTAAAATATTAAATACATAAATACTAAATATTAAATCTGTAAATATTGCCTAATATTTCTACTATCCAATCTAACTAAATTAAATTTCCAAAAACTATATTGATTCTCAACATTTCTAAATACTACAATCCTAATATGTCTAAATACTATATTAAATCTCTAAACATTGCCTAATATTTCTACTACCAATCCTAATATTTCTAAATATTACAAAATACTAAAATTTAAAAAAATTACATATAAATTCTGGGACTTACCTTCAAAAACGATGAATATTTTCCCCTCTTTTTTCTTCCCTCTCTTTTTTCCCTCTCCTTCCTCTCCTCTTCTTCTCCTCGCTCTCGCTCTCTCTCGGCATTTAAATGGAAACGATATCCTTCATGTATAAAAATACCGCCCGGTTGCCGGGCCACCTTGATCGCATGAGCCTGGCGATCACTGGCGACGCCGACCAGCGTGTCCGTCTTGTAGCGATCAAGGCCGTTTCCGACAGATTGGCGGGACCCGCCTTCGCCCGTCTGAGGCGTCGCCTGGCGAGCGGCGGGCGGGTATTTTTCAAAATTTTCAGCGGGCGACTAGTTAAAAAGCGATTAAAAATAAATATTAAATAAAAAAATTAGTTATCACACAAACATCGTTGTGGGTCTTGACCAACTATGTTTTTCGGCGTGGTGAGCGTGTGGGCGAGTGTGGCGGCTGCGTGGCAACGATTGGCGGTGAGGCGGCTCGGGGCCCTAGGGTCGCCGATGTTACCGCAACAAGGCGAAGTCGATGAGGGCAAAATCGAGAGGAAGTGTGGGTAAGCTGATGTGCTGGGTTTCGTCACCTAGGAGTGATGGTGACCGTCGGCAGCATTGTGGAAGTGCGGATGGTGTTTGGTTCGACAGCGACGACAGTGTTGCGGCGAGTCTCGACAAAGCGGGTGGCGCATATGAGAGAGTGCTTTGTGGTGAAGCTATTGGTGTGGATAGTGGTGCTGATGGTATTGGGATGGCAGTGCAATCGGCGACGAAGTGCGGTGATGGTTGGCGGTGAAGATTTGCTTGGATCCAGCGAAAGAGTGGGGAAAAACCGAACTAGTCGAGGGGAATTGAGCATGGTGACATGGAACACATTTTGACACGCTCAGAAAATGGTACTAACTCACCGGTTCCGTCAAGATGATGGAGGCAGCTTTGGGGTAAAACAGCACCACAATGATGTTTAGTTTTGATGGTGCACTTGAAACATTAATTATCCACTATAATACTGGCAATTGGGGCTATATCAGCTAACTTTCTAACCATCCATGATAAAGACAAATCATAGATGGTTCTTTCTAAGGGAGAAATTAGCACTCGGACGCCCGATTACTGTACATTCCGTCGGACATCTCTTGCAACATTTTTTTTCAATGCAGGCAACATTTTTTTGCAACGCTTGCAACATCTGTTTACTGTGCCGCATTTCTACTGTTTGTCGAAGGAAAATATTGCACGCGTTGTAAAAACATGTTGCAACATGTCCGAAAATCTCGGATGTCCGAGCTGAAGTCATTCCGTCTTTCTAATGAACCGTCCGTGATTTTATCTTATCACTGACAGTTTGAAGGAAATTATAGTGTGTGATATTTCCTTCTCATTGACGATTAGAAGGTAAAAACAATATGCGGTACGTGCATATCACAGATGATTAATATATATGAATAGTCTGTGATATTTAACTATCACATATGGTTTTGTAATCGAACTATCCATGATATTGAGGGCATCTCCAATGGTGCCACTTCAGCTATCTATAAGCGTGCCATCTCAGTATTTTGCTTAGGTGGAAGAGAAAAAATGAGGAGAGATATAGACCGGCTACTAAGGGCATCTCCAATGATGCCACTTCAGCTAGCTATAAGGGTGCCATCTCAGCATTTTGCTTAGGTGGAAGAGAGAAAATGAGGAGAGAGATATAGACTAGCTACTAATGTATAGCCAGGCTATAACTGATTTCAAGGCATTTATTATCTACTAGTCATATGCCCGTGCGTTGCAACGAAAACTCAATTTGCGACAAAAAATTTATTTACAAAGAGCACTAACAATGGCAAAGATGGATAATTAAAAAGCAGTGGCAAAGTTGGGTAATTTTGATAAAGTGACATGGGAAGAAACTCTCACTTTATATAGTATATACATATATAATCTCTGAAACCGATGATGCGAGAACAAATGATGAAGATATGGTAATTCTCATGTGTGTATATACTACATATAGTAGCGCCAAGAATTGAGGCGCAACCGAGAAACCACGTGTCGCCCAGAGCGAAACCCTCTGGAAAATCCGAAAGTGCGATTAGGTCACGGAAAATCGCGTTTAAGTCCTTTTATGCATTTTTTTGTAAGATAGCCAGAAATATCGAAATTGCGTTGGGTCCCGCACCTGATTTATAGCTGAATTGGAAATCGTATAGGTCCTTCGCCGAATTTTTTCGCGTTTAGGTCTTTTCGGCCGTTTTTTAGTAAAATATTAGAAATATCGAAATTTCGTTCGGGTCCCTACACAGTTTATAGCTGAATTGGAAATCGCGTATAGGTCCTTCGCCGATTTTTTTGTAGACTGTACTGAAAAAAAATTGAAATGGCGTTTAGGTCGTGTGTGATTTTAAAAAAACGACCCGATTTTTTCCCTCATGGCGTGGCGTCGCATTGACCAACAGATTTTTCCTCATGGCCTTGTAGCATAACCCAACCTAGTATGACCTGAATTTCACATACAATGGACACACAAGAATTTTTATTCTGTTGATTTACATGTAACATATGAAAGGTAGCAACAATATGTCTACAAATCTTTCACCAAGTGACACGATTTTGTACGAGCTTCAATAGTCAAGAGCGCCCGACTATTTTCTTCTTGATATTTTTAGGAGATAATTTTGCTTGCAATCTACAAACTGAAATGAAGTCGAGAAAACAATGGAAATCTTGGCGGGGAATCACGATGAGAAGGCGCACCATTTGCTCATAAATAAATATATGCATAGTAACATTGTGTAAATAGTCCCCATAAAATGGAATGCACTCTTTTTTTTTAGTTAGATTTGTATAGAAAACAAAAGGATCGAGAGCCAATTCGATGTATAAATTACCCCGGAACATGTACATGTTGATGAGGCTAACATCTGCTTAGAAGCGAAGTGAAACACATGTAGAAGGGCGACAAAAACCGGTAAGCAAGGCCTCTCTGGATTCTGCGGATCGCAATTGTTTATCATTAAAAATAATCTAATCTACGATCACGATTAAGGATTTTCCGTATAACCCGGGAATGTTGTCTTCGATTCATTCTCATTGTAGTTCGATGGGTCCACGAAAACTTAGCCCTCAACGACTTCCCATCCTATACATGCATTATTATGGATCATCATCGAAAACATTAATTGTGCTCACGGTAAGACAAAGTATAATAAATAAATAAATAATAGTACTCACAGTGCAAATTGATGGTAATTTTATACCATCCCAAGAAGCGCATGAAATTGATTACAAAATATCCGATGATGTCCTACAAAAGGACACATAGTTACATGTATGTAGACAAACAAACTTGTTAAGTGTAATTTATAAGCAAGTTACCGATCTTTTGTTTTTGGAACACATATCGGTAATATCTGACGCCATACATAAATATCGTCATTCCACATAGGGTTGGCTACTTTCATGGCTAGCTTCACGTTATTGGCAATCTTATGTATTTTGTGAATGTAGTACATGGTAGGATCTTTGAGCCTTAAACCGGTCGATGCAATTTGTGGGTCCAATATAGATACACTTCTATCTTTCATGTGTAGTATGAACAATGTGAAGTGGAGGAAAGAATAAGGCAATAGAATCGCAAACAATTTATGTAAGGAAAACATAATGAATGATTCAAATAATTTTTTGAGCGATTGACAAAGAAACATAGCTTACCTTGTTGCAATGTGAAATATCATACTCCATGTTATGCCAACATTTAAATAATTTTGCCAATTGTTGGACATCAAGCTTGGAGCAGCAGGCATGGTTCTCGTAGAAGTCGGACAACATTTGTTTTGTGGATATAGATACATATAATATTATAATAAACACATAAAATAGGGTTACCACATATAAATGAAATAACTTACACAAAGCTGCGAGGTCCATGTAGTGCAATTTTCATCTTGGAACAACAAGACATCGTTGCATGCGAGCATCCGTCTGACCATGTTGAAAGAAGCCTTGTCCATTGGCTTGTTGATATGCGGTGTTTCTTGAAGTTTTTGAGAGTTATAGAAATTGGGTAAGGCTTGGTGCTTCGAACCCACTCTTTCCTATGAAAATGTATATTCGGTTAGCTGTTGCAAGATTAAAGTTGATATATTTATACTATGCATAATTTATTGCACAAAAAAATGGCTTACTCTAAAGATTCTGCATGGTCAATTGAGATGATATATTTGCAAAGTGCACCCATTAATTCATCTGGGCTGCTCGCTGGTGTTATTCCAGTGGAAAGGACACATAGAGATGTATCTGATTTAGTTTGATGTGATGTGTTTGATGGTTTATTTTCCTCGCCTAGAGCATCAATAAATTCAACATCATGTTGACTCTCTTCTTCATTTATTTTTCAGGTTCTTGACATCCTTTCTTCGTGTTTAGCTTTGAGGCCCACAAGATTGCAGGAAGCTTAAACCTGAAATTTGTTATATCATCATGTAAAGTAGTGAAACATATATGTTCATATGTTATATACTTAAACATGCAATAAACTCATATTGAATACAGGTGAAACTATCGAGAAAAGCTGCGATCTGTCCGATTACTCCATGTAGTTTATCATCGACAAACCGCAGGATGTCCTACGTGATTAAAAAACTTCATTGAACTATTTTTATGTAATGAAAAGAAGGCAATCATTTTTACACACGTCACATATTGAAACATACCCATCTTTTGCATTGGCTTTAGAATCTTCTCTATAACGAGGCCATGTTGTAGCGTCAACGTTCCACCACTTGTGTTGTTTAAGCTCTTTATGTTTTTTGTTGACTTTTATATGTTTATCTAGGCCTCTTAAGCTGTTGAGATAAATATATATCATCGAAGATTTAACAACAACAACAACAATAATAATAATAATGCTAATAGTAGCAATAATAATAATGTAAAAGTAATATCTACTCACGGTAATAGTGAGGTGCATGCGATCTATTTTGCCCATTGAATCAGTACATGTACCTCACACTTAGGGGCATTAGTCTTGCCGGTACCAATGAAAGTTTTCTATGTTTATTGGAATAAAGACACGCATCAAACATTTGTTAGTAAGTATTGTCCTTTGGTATTATTATATATATACGTAGGGATTTAAGTTCACCATGTCATGGTCTAAATAATTATGAACCTTTGTCTCAAAAGGTATCTTCATATAATTTATTTGGTCCAACTTAAGGCCACCATCAAGCTTAAGAATCTTGGAAATAAATGTATCCTCCAAGAAGACCTTTCCACCAACTCTATGAAGTAGATATTTTTCACCCATGATACAATTAATATCGCACTTATAACTTTGTGTAAGAAAAAATACAATTATATTATGTAGATCCATGTTTAAATATCTATTACTCTATATAGATATACTTACATCGCCATTCAATTGCATGTCACCATGGAAAAGGCATTCCATATGATATTTATCTACAAATGCATCGTCGATGTAGGCGAATTTGTTTTTTAGTCTTGATTTCATGTATTCAATAATCTCAATATCTTCTTTGGTGCAAATATAATCTGTAATGAATAATAATTTAATAATTAAATAGCATATGTAGTAAAAGAAAAGGAAAATTAACAAGCGAAATAAGTACCTCGCGGCACAACTTGAGCTATATGCGCCTTCTTTGGTTTGTTATGTTACGGCATTCTAATTTTTGTTTGTATCTTTTTTGCTCGAATTGGAACCAAGGCAGCAAATGCCCTGACATCAGCGAGCAGCTTCGGCAGCATTGCCAACACCAGTGTTTCCTTCCTCCCCTCTATGTCCATGGAGTTGCCACCAATACCCTGTTAATGATGGAGTTGCCACCAATACTCTGTTAATGAAATTGAAGTATTTGTATTCACGAGATGTAGCTATTGGTACTGAGCAAACGGAAAATTGGTGCGTATTTTAGCTTATGCATGGATAGCTCTAGGTAGCTGAATTTCTATATACCAACCAACACAGACCCAGCGACCTCCTGCCAAAAACCTTCAACCTAAAACAAACAGGGACACACCAGGACCCAACACAACACCTGACATGATTAACAGGTAAAACGAAACCCCAGAGCATAGCTCTCCCAGGATCTAGCATTTTCCAAACACAACATAATATGCCGACAACACCCAAAACACCAGAATTCATGATCTATTTCCTGCCATCCAACAGGTTACTAATGAACCCTTCACGCATCTTCAAATCCACAAAGCGCTATCATCGAACTTATTTTGCTGCGGAGCCATAAGCGATAATCTTCAATCTGAGTATCTGATATCGACAATAGGGCAATACGATCGGCGATCGCCTCGTCGAGTATTTCGAGTCGATGTCGCTACTCTCTCGTCTGAGTCGTCTCGTCTCGTCTCCGGCGAAATCTCGTCTCGTCTCCGTCGGGACATCTGCGCGATGAATTACCTTTGGCGGGGCGATCGGGTTTATCGCAGCGTGATCGTCGATCACGATGATGAGTTGCACATCTCGGCGTGATCTCGCCCGCCAAATCCGCAGCAGACCGCCGGCCGCGAGACCGTCACCGATCACGCGTTCATCTGTTAAAACAGCAATAAGCGCATTCATCGTAGTAGGGATTGAATTACCGTTGGGCTTCTGAGGCGGATCAGGTGCTTGCTCTTGCTTTAATCAACAAAATGTATAAGAGGCGTGAGGATTCAAGGATGCAACCGACCAAAACACGAGATGTCAAACAAGAACCCGATCGAAACATTTCAAAGCGTTAGAACTTCGGTGAAGATCACGACAAACACAAAGCGGAATGGAGGCGGATGCCTCCGTGACCGTCGAACTCCTCGCATGCGACCACTCGTCGTCGCCACGCCGTGACTCCCAACCGCGGGTAAAGCAGATGAACTCACGCTCGGCCACTCGCGCCGCCGGATGCATAAAAGGAAAAAAGCAATCGGAAGAGAATGCTGCGGGTTAAATAGCAATGGAAGGAGAATCCATAAAAGCGAAAAGAGGCGAATAAACTCATCTCCGCGAAAAGATCGGAGAAGATCGCCGGTCGGAGCAGATTGGATCTGTGTGAGAGATTAGGCGTTCTGGAGCTCTGTATGACGATTTGGTGAGCAGCGTGTAGGGTTTAGAGTTTGAGGCGTAGCGGAGGTGGAGCAGCGGCGTGAGCGTGGATCATGTGAGGTGTATGCGGAGACCAGCGGCGATCAGCGGAGAGGCGTGCCGTCTTGAGTTCTTGAACCGAGAGCGATCGCGTGTTAGGGTTTGGAGTCTCGTTGTGATTTACAGCGTGTTCAGGATATCTTGCCGCGTTTAGGGTTGGGGAGTGGGTGTCGTGCCGCGGCCACCTGCTCTTTGCTATATATTAGTATAGATTACATGTGAGCCAATATTTAATTTTATAGACAATGATATAGCTAATCCATTGGAGAGGTTGTATATATGCTATCTATAGATGACATGGATATTTCTTATAGCTAGTACCATTGGAGATGCCCTAATGTATAGTCAGGCTATAACCGATTCCAAGGCACTTATTATCTATTACATGTGGGCCAATATTTAATTTTATAGATAATGCTATAGCTAATCTATTGGAGAGGTTGTCTATATGCTATCTATAGATGATATGGATATTTCTTATAGCTAGTACCATTGGACATGCCCTGATTACCACTTTCGTGTTACACAAGTTGGTGTCGGCCGTCAAGCGTATCCCAGGTCACCTTGGCCTAGCTAGTTCTCATATCTCACCACATCCGTCTCACTTCAGAACTACACTAGGTGGAAAAGCTTCTGACTGCGCCGATTAATTCGATAGCATCTTGTGATTATGACCCGTTAGCAAATCCATAAGTTGATATAAACCTTCGATGAATCCGTGTTTTTTCGGTGACGAAAACATTGTTTTCGTTTTTTTTTGGTGATGAAAACATTTTTTTCGGTTTTTTTGTTACGTTTGTTAAAAAAAAATGTGTCGTTAGGACCCACGGCGAATCCATGCGGGATGAAAACATTGTTTCCGTTTTTTGGAGTCTTGAAAACATTTTTAGGGTTTTCGATGTGAAAAAACATTGTTTTCGTTTTTTTAGTCTTTGAAAACATTTTTTCGGTTTTTGTTGCATTTGTTAAAAAAATGGGTCGTTAGGACCCACCGTGAATCCGGGAAAACATTGTTTACTGTTTTTTTGAGTCTTGAAAACATTTTTTAGGGTTTTTGTTCTTTCGCTAAAAAAATGGGTCGTTAGGACCACGGCGAATTCACGTGTCTATAAATCTGCGGACGAATCTACATTTTTTAAAAAGCCATGATTCTGACAGATTAGCAAATCCATAGTGATATAAAACCGATGAATCTGCATTTTTTGGTGGCGAAAACATTTTTCGGGTTTTTGAATCTGCGGACGAATCTACATTTTTTAAAAAAAGCTCATGATTCGACCGTTAGCAAATCCATAGGCGATATAAAACTTGATGAATCTGCGTTTTTGGTGGCGAAAACTTTTAGGGTTTTGGGTAGCAAAAATATTTTTCGGGTTTTTACGGTGGCGAAAATATTTTTTCGGGAAAAGCGGAGAAAGGACCTAAGCGTAAAGCGAGGACACAGTTGTTATTTTTTGAACACATTAGCTATCTGAAAAAATTAGAAAAGGGCTTGTTCGCGATTTAAAACTAACGGGAGGCTTTTAGTAAATTACGGGCGAGGGGACCTAAGCGAAGGAAAAAAATATTCTTGTCTCACAAAAATCGCGAAGGACCTATCCGTAATTTGAAGAAAGCGGAGGGTTTTCATAAATCGGCATGGTGACGGTGGCGCTCGGATGCTCTCTAATTCTTGCGGGTATAGGTGTTGTTATTGATGCTAATAACTGTACTTTGATGATAAATCTACTAATATTATTTTCATGCAATGATCAAGTCAAAATACTTCTATACACTATCATACATAAGTACATAATAGACAATTGAAAACAGTTATTACAGATGGTTACTGAACCGTACGAGAAAAAAAAGTGAACATAAGGTTTTGGGAGCCCGCTGCCGACCGCCCGACCGCAGTGCTGTTCTGTTCTACCGCCCCGGGAGCAGGGCGATGGATGTAACGCTGCTGGCGCGGCACGCTGCGGCGGCGTCAAGGACAACGCCGCCAGCCAGTTCATTCTGGGGTCTTGGGCACGGAGTTGCGCCCGGTAAAGCGGGAGCATGAGAAGGCGGCGAGGACAACGTCCGCGACACGGATCAGCATGCATGCCGCTGTGCGGGTGGCAGCAGACGCCGCCGCGCCAGTTTCGGCGCTGCTCGGTGTGCGGCTCCGTCAACTACTGCTAGACGCGGGCACCGCGCCCCAGTGCACAGCCGCCGCCTGATAGCTCGCCGGGGACAAGCGCTCAACATGCTCGACGCGTCGCACATGCCAATACTGTGAGCGCATGGGCACAAACGTTTGCAGAAATGTCCAAACTAGAGGTGACATGTCGATGTCACGTGGAAGCGACGTCAGTAAATAAAATTATCAGAGAGGGTGGGTTGTATGCGTGGATGTATGCTACATTTTGATTGTTACATGCATGATTTTATTAGTACATATATAGCAATACCGTCCATGTGTTCGATCAGTCCATTATTTTTTTCTGAAGGGTAGACACCCATGGTTATTAGCCAGATCTGAAAAATAGATTATCTCAAAAGCACCATATTCTAGGAGCCTAAGTTATACTATTGAAAATTAGTTCCTGATCCAGACTATATGTTATTGCCCTTGAATCTAGATCATGATATCTCCCCACTAAACAACATAAGAGAGCAGGGGTACATTCGGCAAAAATTCTGCGAACGGACTAATTTCATATGGTTTTCCTTTTTAACCACTTCCGCATAATTTATAGGGCAGCAGCTAGGAAGATTAAGGTGCTACTTTTTAACCAACATGCGGTATATAGTCAGTTGGCGATGTTTTTTTTTTAAAAATAATACAAAAATTTAAAAACAATTATAGAAATAATAGGTCAGAAAAAAATAACAGAAATATACATCTATGCCTCATCACCATTTGGAATAACGAAATGCGAATGTAATATCCAGGTAGGCTCTCTGTCGCCAGTTGAAATGGCGACAATAAATTTGTCACCAATTCACACTACCTTAAAAAAGGTAATCAGTGGCGGTTCGAAACTACCATCAGTGACGGTTTTCGAACAGCCACAGATTTAGTGTAATACCTATGCCTCCATTTTCGGGCTCGTTGGGTTGTCGCGTAAGATTCTGGGCATTCAGAGGGGCTCGTTTGGTCGCGACATGGGGGAAACTAATTAATTTAAGTTTTTTGGGCCTTTCCTCCCTCCCAGCCGGCCCACTCCCTCAAAACCCTAGTTCCCCTCCCCCTCTCCCCCCTCCTAGCCGTCCTCTCCCTCACACCCCTATAGCCAGCGCCCCTCCTCACTTTTGTCCTGGCATTTGGTGCTCATCCCCTCCCTTCCAATCCTAGAAAAAAAACAGAAGATCTTTCCCTAATAATTCCATTTGCCTGCCTGAGGAAGATTCATTCGCGAGGGCAGACGGATCGGCGAAATCGGCTTCTCCATCTCCATTTCGATCAAGGTAGGGATCTAGGGTTTTAATCCGTGCTTTGGGGTGGGATTGGTAGCTCTGTGGTAGATTTGTTTAGGGTTAACTAGGAAATTTTTCGCGGCGTAACACGCCGCGCGTATCGTTTTTCGTGGAAAAATTTTTCTTTTTTTTGGGCAGCGTTTAATTCTTTAAATCGTCGAAATAATAAGCGAAACAGGAGAAAAAATAGAGAGATAGAGCCGTAGAAATATCTCTTTCGACGAATTAGCTGAAAAATATTGGAGGCCGAACTGGGAAACTACAGCGGGAAAAAAGTCTAGAGGGAAAAGGGTGAAAAATTATTAGAGACGACAACCGTTTTTGTCGAGTTTAACACTTTACGCGTTCGTCGAGTAATAATACATGTATAAAAAAATATCAGAGACTTGCGGTGTAACACGCCGTGCGCGTCGTTTTTTGTAGAAAAATTTGTTTTCTGGAAAATCGCGGTAGAGAAAAAGTCTAGAGGGAAAAGGGTGAAAAATTATTAGAGATGACAACCTTCTTTTGTCGAGTCTAATACTCTACGCGTTCACCGAATAATAATACATGTTTTAAAAAATATCATACACCGTTTTTTCGTAGAAAAATTTTAATTTTTTTTCGGCGGCATTTTATTTTTTAAATCGTCGAGCTGTAGAAATATTTCTTTCGACGAATTATTGGAAAAATATTAGAGATCGAGCTAGAAAACCGAGGTGGGAAAAAAGTTTATAGGAAAAAGGGCGAAAATTTATTAGAGATGACAACCTTCTTTTGTCGAGTCTAACACTCTACGCGCTCACGGAGCAATAATATCGAAAACATTTTTCCTGGGAAAAACGGAGAAAGGACCTAAACGTAAGGAGTAAGGACCTATTTGTTACGTTTTTAAACCTATCCGCTATCTTAAAAATAAGAAAAGGACTTGCTCGTGATTTGAATTTAACGTGAGTTTTTTTCCGTAAAACGGCGCGCGAGGGACCCAAACACAAATCGGGAAAAAATATTTTCCCCTCACAAAAAATCGCGGAGGACCTATTTGTAATCTACATGGACCTATCTGTAATTTCAAAAAACTCAAGGGGCTTTTCGCAAAATGGTCAAGGGGGACACGTGGACATGGCCTCCTCTCGGCTATTCTCCCAGCAATAGAAAAGGTAGTATTCGTTCAAGGGGAGATGTTGGGGAAGAAACTATTTTCGGATCCATGTGCAGTGGGCTCGAGCAGATTGAGCAGTCTGTTTGCAGTCTCGGTTTCGTGGCCGAAACGATTTTTCCTGCAAAAACTCATAACTAGAAAGTTGTAGATAACGTCGAGACCTATTCTGTGTAATTTTTTCCGAATTTTTGAAGCGACGGTATGGGATTAATAGCCGTTAGAAGTCATTTATCAGAAATTGGAGACAGATTACATAATCTGTTTTGGGCTGCTGATTAGTCATAGATAACAGTGGAATTTAAATTTCTTGTCTTCATGAAAGTTGTAGCTAAGGATGAAATCTAGCTTCTGTAAAATTTTCAGATTTTTAGGTGCAGTATAAAAATAGTTATAAAATTGTGAAGCAGGCGTTCTGCAGCATGTTCTCGTTGGATTGTGAGTTCGTTGTTTGTGCGAGGGTTTCGGGTCGTAGGAAGCGAGTAAAAATGTTGTGTTTTTATTGGTTTTATCATGTCATAATATGAGTATTGTGGTACAGGCGGTGTCGCTCCCGGACGCATTTAGCCCTTTTTCATCTCCGAAGATTAAGGCAAGTACATCACTTGTTTGTTTGATATGTGTGTTGATTGATGAAACGTGTGCCTTGCTAATATGACACATTGCTACTTCTTATAACTCAAGATGATGCTACTAGTATGAATAGTCTAAATTGATTAGTGGAGTTATGAGACTAGTTCAAAAATTGTGAATATGGTAATTTTATGGAAGTCGATGAAAATGTGACTATGTGAAAATGAAAGATGAGAATATGGTTATGAATGTTGAGAATGGCATTTGCATATGTGCATTCATGAAATGCATTGAGCAGGCGGTGAGAAAGTCATATAGAATGTATGACTAATCCGGAGTGCTCGGGATCCTACCCGTAGTCCCATCCTTTGTATGGATGGGAGTGGAGAAGATGTAGGACCGCTCTTTGGGTGTGAGCAAGTCTGCCTTGGTAGGCCCTTCCACGGGATGGATGGGTTTGAGGCACGCATCGGCGGGTGGTGCTCGGCAATACGGTATGTACTAAGTAAAGAGAAGAGACATTCATGAGCATGCATAATGCATCATATGGTTGATATTCATGAGCATAATGCATCATATGTGTGAAGATTGAGAATAAGATGAAATGAGACATTCATGAGCATAATGCATCATATGGTGGGTAAATTGTGAATGAGATGAGATATTCTTAAGCTTGCATATTGCATCATGTGGATGAATTATGTGTGTGATATGTTATTGTTTGCTTGTCAATTATTTGGATGCACTTTTGAGTCTTGACTCACCTTTGGTGTTTATGTTTTTTGTACTTGCGTGATGCATCAAATGAGATGGGTTAAGACATGCATAAGTATGAGCGATGCATTGTATGGATAGAAATCGTGTATGTTATGTTCTTGCGTTAAACCCTTCTTGATGGCTAAAGGCCGGCGGTATGTGATATGTTATTGTTTGCTTGTCAATTATTTGGATGCACTTCTGAGTCTTATGACTCACCCTTGTTGTTTTATGTTTTTTGTAGGTGCTATGAAAGCGGCATGTGGGAAAGGACTTAGCGTCACATTTGCACCACTAGTCATTTCACTACACTAGAATTGACCAATCTTACTTGTGATAAGTTATCTGAAGTGCCACGACAAAGCTGTGTTAATATTCTCATCGTTGATCGTTCTTGGTTAATGTTTATAATCTGAATATGGAGCGTTGTGACTTATTGTTCGTCGTTTATATCCTTTGTTTTATCATATTGGATATTTATTATGATGAAATGTTCTTTGTCTGCTGAGTGGATGTCATGATTATAGGGGAGGTTCTGTCGAAAATTTTTGTGAATTTAGGAGTTAGTACCGTGCAGGCTCGATTTGGAGCTGTGGTGTTACATTTAGTGCCACTGATAATCGAGGATTATCAGTGACGGTTCTAGAACCACCACAGATAACATTATTTGTGACGGTTTTTTGGCTAGAACCGTCATTGATACTAGTACTATCGGTGACGGTTTTTTGCTAGAACCGTCATTGATATAATGGGATATCGATGGCGGTTCTAGCCAAAACAAATCACCGATAGTACTAGTATCAGTGACGGTTTTTGGCTAGAACCGTCGCGATAATCGATTTATAGGAAAATAAAAAATTGGCATTTGTGGCTAGCCTCAGGCAGTGCTAGTCATGCCCTCTGTTATTGGAAATGCCATAAGATGAATTACCAAATATATATGCTGACCACAACACCACTTGGCATAAATACCAACTAAACCAAACATGAATCAACATACAGTAAGATTATATGGGTAAACAAAAAAGTTAAGTGGTGAAATTTAGTATATGCATGGTAAGACAAATTACTTTGTTGAGCCCATTCCTGTATCCTAACATCTTCATTTGTTAATTACATATATAGTACTACAACCACAGGTCATAAGCGGAAACAATTGTATGTAGAATTTTACAAGGAATTTCATATATCGGGCATCTTAGTGGAGATGATTGATGATTATAATAGCAAAAGCACCGGCGGCTTGACAACCTTAGCTTTTGTAGTGAATTTGCGATTTCCTTTGCACTAACAAAACATCTCCGACAACCTAGATAAAGGAGTAATCAATCACTATGTAGGAATGTAGGAAAAATCGAAAAAAATACATAAATAGCTACACCATGATTTCGAGAAAGATAACCTTTTCTTTGGGGCCGGGTACAACAATCAAAAGGTTACGATAATGATAGACTTGTTCGGTTAACAAGCTTTTCCTTTGACAACAATCAAAAGGTTACGATAACAATAGACTTGTTGATTTGACTCACGAAACGGCAAGAGCACGCATGAGGCCAATCACCTTTGGAATTTCCCAGTTAGTCTATTTCCTTGAAGTGACCTATGAAACATTCAATGCAAAGATTAAGCATAAAAACTAGAACTAAGCATCTATATGCATGAGAAGATAAGTCAAGCTGAGGCCGGCGTGAATGAAACGATATGTTGCAAGGATATGGATAAAGTCGGCATAGAAGATTTGTCTTGAAATCGGGAAGACTTACGGTGTAGCTACTTGAAGGAAACCCATGTTGTAAGGTATTTCACGAGAGATTTGGTTATCTGAAATGTCCTGCGTTCCACATAAGAAGCTCGCATCATAGTATTCTTAACTTATGAGCATCACAAGTATCAATAGAATCTTAGCAAGCAACATCTGAGAATCTCAAAGCTAGTGCAGTTCCTATGCTCTCTGGAATGGATCTGTCAGTTGTTTCCTCTTACATCACTTGAGATCTTGGAAGAAAAAATGTCAATAAGATCAAAGGCTGCGTGATATGAAGCATCATCTTCGGGGGGCGAAGACTTACAAGTACCAAAGAAAATATATTATGGTAGCTTATATCACCATCTGAGTTATATATGCACATTGAGGTTAAAAATTAAAAAGAAAATCACGTGAAAGGACTCACCTCAACAGACGAGTTTTATTCTTATAATCTACATTGATGAACCCCGATACCTTTCTTCCCTAGGTGCTCATGGAACCTTCAATACAATAAAAGGTTGTAGAACTATCGGCACTAACCATTTCAAGTGTTGAACAAGAAAATCAAAATCCTTTACAAAAAATGATGATAGACATCTAAACATGAAACATGTACTTACAGGTAGCGGTTGGTTCCTCCTGCGGTCATTCTTGACAATTATCTGTTTTTGAAATGTTACGCAAAACAGAAGGCGACATTGAACTGCGAAGCTATATGGCGACATTCAACATTTTTCACTTGGTTGGTTTATCAAAGTAACCAAGTAATTTTTAACTTGGTTGGTTTATCAAACTATTACATACACATGAAATAACTTCATATGAAAAAATAACCATGTAAAGGCAAATACATGAAATATTTAGAAGTGCCACTGCATGTGTGTACATGTGTTCTGAAGAAGACAAAAGTACATGCTACAGTAGTACAACCACTGACAAGAGAAGTGGCATTGACGAAAGAAGGGGTTCCCATTTCAAAGGAACAAAGAGTTATTTACACTTTGTAATGAAATAAAATAGAAGTAAAAAAGGCTAAACTAGTTTTCTAAACTAGAAGCCTACGGGACTTCGGAGATTGGGGACACGTGATGTGAGACATGAGTATGGAGGAGTGGATCGTTGTTGTCTTCGTCATAAAACTCTCCTTTTTTGTTGATTATTTCCTTCATGATGAAGTAAGCGAGCTAGGCACGATTGGCCGATTTGAAGGAAGCGATCCTAAGTAGATGACTTGGTATTGTAAGTCTGAAAAACAAAATTAGAGAGTATATAGAAATTAGTGTGCGAATCGATGTGTCATGTCGGCATAAGCCGACCTCCACGTCATTGTCTTTTATTGTGCAACCTAAGATTTGGCGCATGTCTTGGCACCACGAAGTACCCACATAAATTTGTTCCTTGCGGAGTTCTGTTGCTTGTGACCTTTACAAAAATCGAATGAACTAAGATGTCGTCGAAGGAGCTATTTACTATGAAATACGATATAAGAATATTCCTTGCGTGCGTCTGAAAATTTAGTACGGATTGTAAGGGTTTTTGTGGTATGGGCGGTGTCTCGTGCTCTTGACAATATCTTTTGAATGCCTCGTTGATTAAGCGTGTCATCACTTCATAATCTGCTTTAGGTTTATCCAATGGATCCATGATCGACATCTTGCTCTTATGCGGATGAATTACTACGAGAATCGATGGAATCTGGATGCCATAGTCATTAGTCCTTACGTCAGAGTAAATAACGAAATCAACGAGTAATTTAACTAGCTAGTGAGGAACTTACTTAAAATTGTATGGTACAAGTATAAACTCTTTGTCTTGCAGTTTAAGCAAAGCTTTATATACGTACTCCTCGACCTCCTTTGGTACTCTCATGATTTCGTCTTGGCAAACCGTTCCCGGGTCGAGGAATCCCACTGACCCCTTGGTTCTTCATAGTTCTTTCATCTCGTATCTATATAACGAAATAGTTAGACATGACATTTATCGGTATTACGTGAATGTAGACAAGATTGATATATTAGACACTTACAGTGCCCAGCATCTCAAAAAACATATGTCGAGGGCGTCGTGATAGAACAAGTTGTGCAAGTTATCGAATTCTATTAAGAAGTAGCCAACGCCCTCGTGGTGAAAATGTTCCTCATGGAAAATTGCAGTGAGCACCTTCGGGAGTACGTCTTGGTTGGATCGATCCATGTACCATGCATGTAATCGCTGCATCATGGGTGTTAGGCTGTTTAACCGAATCGGTGACTAAGGGCTTCCTACCTCGAATTTCAATCTTCGTTGACTATCTTGGTCATCAGACTTCGCCTTGCCCTTGCTTTTTTCTCGCACGACATCATACTCGGTCCTAGCTTCACCTAATCTGGCTGATGCGGCTTATCTAATGTGCCATTTTTTGGGATCAGGGGTTGTAGGTTTGTCCTTTGAAGTACCGGTGTTATAGGTTTTGCTTTCGAGTACTAACGGTGGCCATCTTTATGGGGTCCTCAATGGATTTCTTTTCTACCTCATCTTGCTTCTTCAGCTTCACTCTCACGTCTTTGGTAGCGGATCTTGTAGATTATCTTGTAGGAGAGGCGCCTTTGCATGGTCCAAACGATGTCGGGAGAGGCGGCACTAGATGGTCCAAGGCGATGTCACGCTTGCGCCTTTGGATGAATAGTGGGCGGCACTTCCTAGAGTTGTTATCTCGTCATTGGCGGGTTTTCTAGCTTTGATATCGACAAAGCGTACAAATCCGTGTCCACTGGACCTTTGCATAACACAGGCGCTATCGGGGCATTGTGCGAGACACCCCTTCTTGGCGCGGATAAGCTATCCTGTAGAAGCTTGTAGAAATATGTTCATCACGAGCACGTTGGTGACGAGGTGTGGGGTCTTGTATGTAGATCCACAGGATAATGGTTGTTGTCGCTTCTACTAATGGCGTGGGCCAGCATAGCTAACTGCGCGACACTGTAGAAATTTGGAGAAAACGTTTTCGACCTGCACATCGCTCAAGGCTTCTTGTACTTGTCGTTGAACTTGTTCTTGAATGGTGCCTTGTAATTCTCACGAAGCCTTTCCTTCATACTTTCCATTTCTGCTCGGCCCGCTCTTCTTTAGCTCTCTTAGAGCTCTATAAAAGTCTTCGTGCTCAAGAATCCCATCTTCCATGGAACCTTGACCCCGGCGCCTCGTGTTCGGCAGGGGTGCTCTTTATTTCCTAGGGCATTTGTTAGCTCGTCTTTCTCCTGTGCGGGTGGAAGGATCCTTGGGTGGTGGGCATAAAAGCGATGAACTCTTTGCGTCATTGCCGTCTTGTTGCTCTTGAATGATAAAGACCCGATGAACAAGATATACGCCCTCGCTATACGTAGTGCTTCACTCGATCTGTAGTCAGAGCCAAGGGACTTGTGCCGATCAATTGGGCGTTTCTAATTCTGCCTCTCCCATTGTGCAATTTACAGCGTACCCACTCGTGCCAAGTGCGTGAGGGTGAGTATTCCTTCTTCTTGATGCTAATGTGGTCCTCCTTGGACTTCCTTCTTTGCTTGATTGCTTCATTGCCACAAACTCATCCCGATATGGTTTGTAATCTTGGGTAGTCTCCGAAGCGGTGACGGTTTTGCTTCACATAATTTATGTTCGACCTCGCCTTGAAGTTTCTCCCGCGCATCCATGGTCATCAATGCATCGCGACCTTACGAGTTCTTCAACTCCTTGAAATTCGAAGGTTCCTTTGAGCTCATCCTGACAGATCCTCTTTGGTGGCTCGGGGCACTTTATGCCAATCCGAATAGGTGATTGGCACTTTCTCCCTTCGATGTACCGCATGTTGACTGTATTTTCTTCTTTGCTTTTTGGTGCAATAGGGGCCCCGATATCTGAGACCTCGAGATGGTGTCTGAGGCCTTGAGCTTCTTAGTTTTCCCTCGTCCTCGGCGTCTTACCTTGAGGCGACATCTGCAACAACGGTGGAGGCCTCGGCACCTTCGATTGGTTGGGGGAGGGTAAGGTACTGCTCGGGCTCTCCTCCATTATAGGCTCGATGTCGGGCTCCATTAGAACTACTCAATAGAAAGGGAGATATTTGAGAGGGAAAGAAAATATGTACTAATGAGCAGACGAGACTAACAATTGCTTCTTTGGAATAAGATAGAAGATGTACTAGCGAGGACTATATTAGATCCTTAAAGTGCTTAGAATTATTTGTTAAGCTGTTCTTGCATGCTTACTTTATGAGTTTGTCATACTTGGTTTTACAAGACTAAGTGAATTGTTCACAGGAATGATATCAACTATCTCGATAAAAAGACTAAGGCGGGAGTTATAGATTAGCAAAGCTAGTCGGCGATGGAGTTATAGATGTGCTAACTGAGGACTATATTAGATCCTTAGGCTGCTTTGCTGAGAACTTAGGCATTAGCAGCACAAGTGGCATAAATAAGCCGACTATATTGTCCATACCCGATCGAAAAGGCGAGAATACATAATTCACAAGAAGCAAGAATAACATAGACAAAATAATGTAGCAACCTTATCACAAAATAATGCTTAACATAGACAAAATAATGCTTAGCAACATAGAGAGGAGATATGAATGATTTGCTCTCAGTTTAGGGTTTGGATGAAAATAAAATTTTCACCACAATCACAAATGGGTTAACAAATTATTTAGTGAATAGGGCCTTGAACCCTTACCACTTTAGCATGCACAATTAAAGAGTTGTTCAGAATTTCACTGTTAAATATCTATGATCAGATTAATAACAGCATAGTTCAACAATTACTTCTACCACGAGACAAGTGAATTACCGGTGAACAATTATCTCTAACTCTTGAATCAGCGAATCTTGAATATCAGCAGATTACAGATTAACGACAAGCCGACTAACCACAAGAGAGTATACTTATCGAGAATATCAAGCGGTGATGTAAACAACACTCTCAAGCATGTTATTCTACCACGGTGAGAAAATGTGCAATTCTTGCTATAAAAATGCCTTGATTTTCCAAGGAGGGTAGGAAAGTATCATCCTTTGATATGCGAGAAAGAAAATTAGCTACTTAGATGCCATATGGATATGAAAACAATTTGAAGCATGTTATTCTACGGTTCAAGGCCCAAGACACATAATAATTGTTCTTATCATTCTTAACCCAATATCATCATAGAGCAACACCCAAACCTTGACCAACAAGAACAAGTGCGAGAACCACGGGAAGATGAGCTCAACTAACATCATGCACATGAAGATCAAATTTGATGTTAGGCGTTAGCGGCGTCGATCAATAGTCCATCTCGATCATTTTACAATTTCTATCGGCAAATCGAATAAAAATTCTGACCATTAAAATCGAGAAAATTCATGATAGCACATGGTGGCGAATGCTGAAGTTCACATCAATTACGTGAAGAGCATACAAGCACTTACTAATGGTGCATCAAAGACATATCATTCTCATATTAAAACCGATGGCAATTACTCATCATCAAATCGGGGACAACGGGCCTATACGATTCCAATATCGACATCCGGCAAAATTGGTAAAAATAAAGGTATTTACGCACTCGGGGTGATGAAAAGAATTTCTAACGCACAATGAATAGCGACCAATTTCGGTATCATCAATTTCGGATATTAAGCATATATTGAGGCTAGAACCTAAAGTACCATATTATAAAATCCAAAAGCTGAACCATCATGCGGAAGGAAAGCATACCAAGACAAACCTAGATTGCACCTAAATGTAACAACTTCAGCGGTGCGAAGACTAAATGCTTAAGTTTTAATGCACTTACCACCCATTTATATTCTCCCTTCAACATGGATAAACCCGACATTCAATCCAACAATCGCATTCATGTCATGAAGCCATGGAACCCTTCGGCGTAGCCGTCGGTATCATCAAGTTGCTTACCTAGGTAGGGTTGAAGGCGGCCGGTGGGGAGGCGTTGGAGGCGGTGATGGTGGGAGGCGGCAGAGACGGCAGCGTCATTTGGAGGCGGCGCCGATGGGGAAAGCGCGGGAAAGCCTTCGTCTTGACGCAGCTGCGGGAAGGAACCGTCGTCTTGGCGGCGATCTTGAGGGAGCTAGAACACAGGAGAAGCGAAATTTTGAAGTCGAAAGGCAGCGACGCAGTATATGTAGAGGTGTATGCGTGGCGGTTAAGAACAATAACCATCACAGATAAGCGTTATCATGGCGATTAGAATAATAACATACGAGATAGCGTTTATCTGTGGCGGTTATTGTTCTTAACCGCCACAGATACACCCTTTCACATACACATCCAAATAGCGAAGCGAAGAAGTAGAGATGGACAATGAGATAGATTCTACATATATACTGACCTAGTGTATATATATATACGTACTAATTATATTAAATTCACTTTGTCTAAGAATAAATGTACTAATTATATTAAATCACAAAAATGTACATTTCTTACATCACATTTCCATTACTCCATATAAATGGCGACATGTTGCCATTACACCTAATAATTATTTTCTTTCACAATTTGGCCCTCGTTGTGATCATCGCGATGATAGGTAACTTCTTGAGTGGTTTCTTCCTCGGGCACGATCTTTGTCGCTGCGAAAGGAGGCAACTCATCAAAGCTGGTTGTACTCTTCCCCATCACGACATTCTCAACTCCAACGATCCTTCTTTTTCCTTGCGAACTACATGGCGCTTCTTATCTGTTTGGGTCGATTATGTAGAATACTTGTGCTACTTGATTCGCGATCTGAATGGTTCATCTCTGTGCAGACATGTTCGATGTCCACGATAGTAAAGCCGTACTTGTCACCTTGACACTATTAGGAGTCGTGCCCAATGACATCGAAACAGGGATCTTGAAAATGTAGTAGTCCGGCTCCGTAGTAGATCCTCTTCGTCTTTGCTGTGTTGTCGTGAGCATCTATCTGAACACCACTATTTTGGTAAGTGCTCTTGCTATCACGAGCTCTCGTGTAAAATGTATATCCATTGATGTCATATCCTTGCCATGTCGTGATTGTACACGAAGGCCCTTTTGCCAACCACCTCAATGTAACACTCGTTTCTTCACGGACATGTGCTCCCTAAACCAATATTGAATAAACGATTGTGCTCTTTTGTTATCAAAGCTCGACTTTCCTCGGTTTTCCCTCCTTAGCTTACCCTTGTGTATGTCCATATCTGGGTACACCTCAATATTTATTTGCAATCTTGTGAAATGGGCTTGTTGAACAAAATATTATCGTAAGAATTTGTAGATTTCTTTCCTATTACACCTTTCCCACCTAGCCTACCCTCATGGCGAGATCTGAGCACTCCTCTTGGTTCGACCTCCTCCATGTAATCGACCACGAACTCAATAACCTCCTCGGTTGCATAACCTTCTACAATGGAGCCTTCCGTGAGATCGATTACGTACATATTTCTTGAACACCCATATACCTTTCAAATGGGTACATCGATCTGCGAGAATCTGGGGCATAAATATTTATCTCATTGACAAGGTGAACAATGAGATGAACCATGATATCAAAAATGATGGGGAAAATACATCTCCGGTGGCATAGAGTCTTTACCACATCGACTGAAGTTCATAAAGTCCAGCGGGATCGATGACCTTACGTGAAATCGTGTTGAAGAAGAACACAACCTCGTGATTGCCTCTCGGACCTTGTCGAGCAAAATACCTCTAATTGCAACAAGGAGCATTTGTGTCATCATCACATGACAATCATGAGACTTCATGCGATTAACTTCAAATCTTTCGCCGATACGGTTTCTTGATGTTTGCGGAATAACGGACGGAACTTTCACACCATGCGAGCACTTGCGAGTTCATTTTCTCTTTCTTACTCAAAGTGTAGCAAAATTTGGGGAAGGTAAAGCGGCCTTTCGGTGTCTCGAGGATGTAGCTCGCTCGATTTTCATGTCTTCGAGATCCCGTGCCTTGATCCATCCTTTGTTTTGCTAGGAATATTTAGTAAAAGACCAAACCTTATTTGTCACATACATTCTTCTCTACATGCATGGCGTCGATCGATGTCGAACTTCAAGTCCTTCCAGTAGGGTAAGTCCCAAAAGATGGATCTCTTCTTCCACATGGTCTTCTCAGTATGGGACCGCGATGTATTACCAGTACTCCCCTTTCCAAATACAACATTAAGATCCCTAACCATATCATACACCTCTTCCCCATGAAGACGCCTTGGAGCTAAACCGTCCTCCTTTGTCCCGTCGAATTGTTTCTTCATATTGCGGATGCGGATGATTCTGCGAAGGAACCTCCGGTGGCCATATACCTTATTTTCCTCGAGTTGTTGAGCCACACACTAGCGGTTTCATCCATGCCTTTGGGGCATGCTTTGGCTCCTTTATAATGCGGTGGACAGGTTACCAAGCGCGGAAAAATCATTGATGGTGCGAGAACAACAATGCGGCGTAGAGTGAAGTACTCTCGTTTGTACTCATCCCATACTGTACACCTTCGTTCCACAATATCACAAGATCTTCCACCAATGGTTGTAGGTATACATCAATATCGTTGCCGGTTGTCTCGGCCCTTGGATAGCGAGGACATCATAATGTACTTTCACTTCATACACAACGGGGTGGAAGGTTGTATATACGAGTCACGGGCAAAGTGCTATGAATCTTTGCTCATGTTACCAAAAGGATTCATTCCATCCATACTCAAGCCAAACCTTACATTCCTCGGTTCATTTCGAAGTTCTCCTGAAGAGTCTATCGATGGTTCTCCTTTGGGCGAATCGGTAGGGTGTCTCGATTTTCATCCCTCTTCGGTCTTACGAGTGCCATCGCATCAATTTGGCGTGCTTTTTGTTTCCAAATAAGCGCTTCAAGCGAGGTATTCTTGGCAAATACCACACCACTTTTGCGGAGCTCCTTTCTTCACCTCGATAACCCATTTGTCATCGCCCTTACGCTTGTATCACGGCGCTTTGCTGCGGACATACATGAATATGCGCATAGTCTTTGCGATAGAGTATCTGATCGTTTGGACAAGCATGTATTCTTTCTACTTCAATCCCAAGGGACATACAACCTTCTTAGCTACATCGTGGTTTTAGGCAACCACGTTTCCCTCGAGCGATATGTCCGCTAAGAGATGTAACTGCGCCGTGAAACTCTTGTCGGACCAACCATTGGCGACCTTCAATTTCAATGGCGAAACCCGTGTCCAACTTTGTGTATTCCTCCTTACAACTTGGGAACAAAGGTTTCTCCGAATCCTCCATCAAACCCTTGAATTGATTAAACTCTCTCTAACTAGTGTAGTTCTCTTACGCATCGCGCAACATTTGAGCAGTTATTGTCGTCATCGACGACCAACCTATCCTCATCGGATCCATAGCGATGTCAATTGCCACATTGCGGCTCCGTGCGTAAATCGGCGTTATCACGTTGAAATATGATCTCCTCTTCACCGTGCCTTGTCCAAGTTGTATAGCGGTACAAAACCCTCGGATCAAGTGCAAATGGATATGGTTTTTGTTAAAACATCTTCTCATTCTTGCAATCAATGCATAGACGGTGTATGTACTCGTCTTCTTTTGCAAAATTTGTTCTCCTCATTGCCCTTAAACAGATACCGTCGATATATTCTTGGTACAGCAGTTAGCATCGTACATCCATCTCCGGTCCATCTACAGTTCATTAATTTAAGCAATTTATTAATATCCAAAAATCTTAATTAAATAAATTGTTATTGAATATTCAACAATATCCACTAACGGGACAACATTAATACTAAGTAAATGTTGCAAACTTAATTAATTAATTTTAATATATACTCATATGTAACCAAAAATTATATATATCCTCAGGAAGATCAACATAATAAATTCCTCACCTCAAAATTTCATGATCACCCAACTACCATATTAACTAAAATTTATTTATCATTCACATCCAACAATATTAATTACATAAATTGGGTTTATATGCTTCATAAAATTTACTAACAATACCCACTAATGGAGCAAGATGTATATGCATGCGCTAATGAAAAAAATTAATGGTAACTAAGAAAAAATATTAACTACGTAATTTTTATACATATCATTAGGAAGAAACAACATAATAAATTCCTCATCTCAAAATGCAAGGCAATTAACTTCATGATCACCCATCTATCATATTAACTATAATTTATTTTTCATTAATATCCAATAATCGTAAATACATAAATTTGATATATGCTTGACAAAAAATTCATCATCTAAACAAGGTAGACAACTTGCAAGGTAATAAATTCATCATCTACAAATTGCTAGGTAAATAAAAAACAAACTAAATGTAGACCTGGCATCTAAACCTTAATTAAGCTAGGAATAAACCTTTAATGGCAATTTTACAGTACAAATGAAGAGAGAGACATATTTTACACACCTTGGAACAATTCTAGGAAGTAGAAGCACAAGATCTTGGCCAAACAAAATCTGAAATAAAAAAGCTAACTTTTCTTGTCAGAACATGATGGAGGAAGATGACGGACGAGAGAGAAGATGACCGGCCGCAATGACTATATATAAAGCATTATTTGTGGCGGTTTAAATTAAAACCGCCACGAGATAATAGATTAGTGGTGGTTCTAAAACCAAACGCCACGAGATAATTTATTATCTGTGGCGGTTCCATCTACAACCGCCAAAAATAATCGGCGTTATCGATGGCGGTTTCAAATAAAACCGTCACGAGATAATGTATTATCTGTCGCGGTTTTTGGATAAACAACCACAAATGGTCCTCCACCAATTTCCATATAGAACGCCAGCGATACATGTATTTGTGCGGTTCCAAAAAACATACAAATAGGCGTCACCTATGTCTTTGTTTTGTAGTAGTGGATCAGCGGTATGATCTCTCCATTTGATGCAAATAGCGGGGTTGACTTAGGTTTTGGCCAAAAAATAAAATAGCCATGCGTAAAAGCGGGAAAAAAACATTGACATAGTCTTGAAACTAAAGAAATATATTCGTGTAGTGAAGGAGAACATAATCAGGCATTTTTTGTTGTTTGATGGTGGAATTTGTTGTAGGCATATAATAAAGTGGAGCAACGTTTATTGTTTGAACAAAGCGAACGAAGCAGGATATATCATTTCATAATATAGGTGGGGATTACATAACGCATACAGTTCGATACGGTGCCTATGTTGGCTTTGCTACTTCTACTGTACAAATGACGATACAAATGAACTATGAACATAAACTACATATAAGATATATGTACGCCTTTTGGAATTGGAAACACACGGGGGGATGGATTTTGCATTTTGGGTGGAGGCCTTTAAGGCTGAGTGTAACCGTACGGCACCTATATGGAATGCTAATCGTTAGGACAGCATAGACGTGACTAGTGGTCACGGTAGTGGTAAGCACAACTACACCTTGGATTGCCGTAGCAGCAACAAGTATGGTAGTTATTGCCGAGGTGGACCATCTCCTCATTATTCCTCTCCCTAATCCTTTACCTATGAAGGTCATCATTTTGCTTCTGGAGCTCATCGTTCTGCCTCAAGAGCTCTTCATTGTTGTTCTTCTATGTGTCAAGCTACTCTTGCATTTCATCAAGGCATCCTAGCACTGTATCGATGTAAAATTGGGCAGGTATGCAATACGGTGGGTCGACCCATCCTGTGAATTTGCAATCGGTGGTCTACAAGGAAGAGTAGATGTTAGCGAGCGATATAGCGATAAATGTGTAGAATCATGGGTAATAAATGAAATAGTTACCATGAATAGATAGCATCGAAAAAAATGACTTCATACATGCTAGTCATCATAAATCTAGATTGTCATGTCGAGGTTATACTTGCATTTTGGCCAGTGCTTGGGAAAGTGTTTGTAGTCACGCAATAGATTTTTAGTCATGTAGAAGTCTTGTGTTTTCATGGGAAGACAAAGGCTGGGGAATCTGGGTTTAGGGAACCATAGATACTTGTTTCCTTGAGTGAAGGGTCATGGCCTCCAAACCCTCTCCCTCCCTGTATACCCCTCCCACGCCTTGGCTGCCTACTCTGCCTGTCATTGTAAGGACATTAAGTACTTAGTTTGTAGTGCATAGGACATTTATAGGTTGTGTGGGATGTGGGTGACGGGCTTGGCGTACATAAATTATGCTACAAGGAAGGTAGGCTTTGTCTATGTTAAACGCATGATGCCATGTGGCGTCATATGCAAAAAAGCAGGTGGGAGCGTGTTATCACTTCGATATGACAAAGCAGGTACCAGTATGTTGTCAACTTGGTTTGATAAAGCAAGTGGCAGTATGTCATCAATTTGGCCTGATAAAATAGGTGCGAATGTGTTGTCTATTTGGTCTAATAAAGCAAATAGCAATGTGTTGTCATTTCAGTCAGATAAAGTGTGTATCGTTGTATTGTTAGTAGTATGGTGTGGAGCATACACACACGAATTATCTGCAATCTGAACTGCGAGCCCAACTAAACAAGACGGTAAGATTGACGCAGGAAATAAAGCTACCGGGGTGTGCGAGCGTCTGCGAAACAAGGAAGCCTTAAAGATAGCAACCGTCCGGATTAGGTAGGATACAATCGTGATCTAAACCGTTGCCAAGCGGATAGATCGAAAGATATAATCCCCACCTTGTATCCGGCCAGGGACTCTCTTTTATGCGCCCTCCTACTGCTATATAAAGGGAGGGGCGGGGAACATCGACATACAATCTCGGATCATCGACAAATAGGCTAGACACACATATAATCCCAGAGCACAGGACTAGGGTATTATCTCCTCCACGAGAGCCTGAACCTATATAATTCTTGCATCTTGTGCAACTATCGAGTTTGGATCTGACGTCTAACCCCGTTTTCATTATTGCCGACAACAAACGTCGACAGTTGGCACGCCATGTAGGGGGTGCGTTAAGATCAATCTCATCAAGCTCGATGGCAATCCCTAGCGAAGTCATAGCCACCTTCTCTCCCACCCAGGTGTTCCGTTTCGGGAGCCTGGATTTCATCGCTGATGATCTCAACAAGCTTATCCTTTCGGATTCGGATCAGATCCAATCTGGAAGTGATTCCATCGCTCTCCTGGCCGAGCAACCACTCGGATCAAGGACAGCCGTGGCCATCTATCCTCGAGACTGATAAGCCAAAGTCATTCCCCGATCTAGGCGAGATCGGTCAGGGCGAGTCCGAGTGGTAGCGGCGCGAAAAACCACTTTCGGATCTAAAATCAGCCCAATCTACCTTATTGTTCTTGACTCGAGAGGCGGGCTAGGAGGTTCTCAAAGCTTTAGTGGCATCTTCGTGATCGAAGACCCGCGGGTGAGTCCAACAGCGAAAGATGCGCGGATGCCACAGAGCGAGCGCCTTCGTCGTGAGGCACAAAACCAGCGAAGTCTCTCGGGCTAGGGCTGCAATGTTAACAAAGACATCCTGCCCGAGGCGAAGATAGGGAACCAATCGGTTTTCATACTCCTCGGAGAATATCGTTGCATCGAGACACTTCTCGACACATTGGGACCAATGGTCGGTCCGGCAACCCTAAATTGCTCGGATGGTGGCGAGTTAAGGCCTTGGTAATGGCGGTGTAATTCAACATCACCGGGGAGAACCGGCGGAGAAGGAATGCTCGTGCCTGCTGCGCTCGAGGCGGCGAGTTGCGATCTTGCCGCGATCGGTACACCGTGGCCGGCGTGAGCCGTCGGGGTGAAGATGCGGAAACAAAGCATCGGTCGAGACCTTTGCTTAGACACGAGCGCCCGAGCGGCGAGGCGAGGATGAAAAGCGCCGCCGGCTAAAGATGACTCTGACGTTTGGCATCTACCGCAATGGCGAGGCATTTGCACAAACACTGCCGTCGCGACAAAGGCGATAGCGAGGACCGCCGAGTTAGATCACCTTCTCGGCGCTCTCCGTTAAGCGCGGCGATGGGCCTATTGAAGGATCAAGCCTTCACTCCCGACCGCCGAGTGGTTTAACTGAAGGTTTCAACCCCAAAGGCATCACCAAATTCGATGGAGAAAAAGATCCAGAAGCTTGGTTGCAAGTTTATTCCCTTGCAATCATGGTAGCTGGGGGTGATCACAAGTAATGGCCAATTATCTGCCGGTCACGCTTACCCCTTTGGCTCAAGCTTGGCTCACAGGACTTCCAGCGAATTCTATAGATTCCTGGGGAGATCTTTGCGAGCAGTTCATCACCAACTTCTAGGGCACTTATGAAAGGCCTAGGACTCAGTGGGACCTGTACCAGCTTCATCAAAGAAAGAGCGAGACTCTCCGAGAATTTATCCAGCGCTTCATGCAAAAGAAGAATACTATCCGGGATATCTCGGAAGCTACGATCATTGCGGCATTCCAGAAGGGCGTCAACGACCCCGACTTGATTAAGAAGATGTCCCGGAAGCCGCCGACTACGGTAAGAGAAATGTTTGAAATGGCAGACCGTTACACAACAGCCTCAGATGCCTTAGCCAAGCGTCAAGATGATCGTCCACGGCATAAGGACAAGAAGGATCACGCCGAGTCCTCCAGGCAGCGAGATAAGAAGCGAAATCCTGAAGAATTGGTGGCGGTGGCTGAACGAGGCCGACCTCGTGCACCACGGATGGACGATTATGACACGGTAATGGATGCAACCTGTCCTTTCCATCCCAAGGGGAAACATGCTGTGTAGGATTGCTTCACCCTGCGAAGGTTTGCAAAGGAGAGTAACAAGCGGCCGGCCAAGGGTGAAGCAAAGGACGAAGTGAAGAAAAAGCAAGATCCCTCTAAAGATGACGAGGGCGACTACCAGAAGACGGAGTGTGAGCTAAACTACATATTCGGGGGCTCGGCTGCTTATGAGTTCAAGCGAAAGCAAAAGCTTACGCTTCGGGACATCAATGCGATTATGTCGGTAACTCCCAATACCTCGAGATGGTCGAAGTCGATTACCTTTGACCGCTCGGATCATCGGATCACATCCCATATCGGTAGATATCCTCTTGTTTTGGACCACGTGATTCGCGGCGTTAAACTCAAGAGGTCTTGGTTGATGGAGAAGCAGACTCAACGTCCTCTTCTCCAAAACTTTCGGCGACATGAAGATTCCCTTTCGAGCTAAGCGGGGCTCATCGCCGTTTCATGGGGTAATCCAGGACCTCTTGGTTCCACTCGGGTAGATCGCTTTGCCGGTCACGTTCGGGACCAGAGAAAATTACCGGATGGAATATCTTAACTTTGAGGTGGCCGATTTTGAGACGACATACCACGCCATCTTAGGAAGGCCAGGCCTATCCAGGTACATGGCCGTGTCCCATTACACCTACCTCGTACTAAAGATGCCCGGGCCGAAGGGGATTATCTCGGTCCACGGTGACGTCAGGCAGTCCTTTGCGTGTGACAGAGAAAGCTGCGAGATGGCTGAAATGCAAGAAGTGGCAGCAGACAGGGAGAAGATTCGACAGGCGGCTACAAATCAACAAGGCGAGGGAGAAGTCCCAACCAGGAAGCAAGCCAAGACAAGCATGAAGCCTGATGGAGGGACTAAGAAGGTAATCCTCGACCCGTCCAACTCGGCTCAGACGGCTCTGATTGGGACAGGGCTCGATCGTAAATAGGAAGACGCGCTTGTCACCTTTCTTCGAGCAAACTGGGACATTTTTGCATGGAAACCTTCCGACATGCCCGGTGTTCCTAGGGAGGTGATCGAGCACTCTCTCAATGTTGACAAGAAGGCGAAGCCCATCAAGCAGCGGCTCCGACGATTCGCCCAGGATCGTCGAGAGGCCATCAGGGAAGAAATCACAAAGCTTTTAGCGCGGGCTTTATAAAAAAGTGTATCATCGACTAGTTAGCGAACCCAATTCTTGTTAAAAAGAATAAAAGCTGGCGCATATGTGTTGATTATACCGATCTTAACAAAGCATGCGAAAGATCCGTTTGAATTGCCGTGCATCGTCGGTGGTAGATTCAAGCTGCGGTATGTGAGCTCTTAAGTTTTTGGATGCCTACTCGGGATATCACCGGATCGGTGAAAAAGAAGCGTATCAAGACCTCGTTCATCACTCCGTTTGGAGCATTTTGCTACGTCACAATGCCATTCGGTTTGAAAAACATTGGCGCAACCTATCAGCACGCAATACAGCGGTGTTTTCACACTCAAATCAGACGCAACGTGGAAGCATATATTGATGATGTCGTCGTCAAATCTCGCGCAAAGGAGGACCTCATATCCGGCTTAGCCGAGACATTTGAAAGCCTGAGGGCCTACACAATGAAGCTGAACCTCGAGAAGTGCATCTTTGGAGTCCCCTCAGGAAAACTACTTGGATTTATAGTGTTGCAGGGGAGCATCGAAGCAAACCCGGAAAAAATCAATGCCATCCTGAAGATGAAGCCACCGACTAGCCAGAAAGACGTCCAGAAGCTCATGGGATACATAGTGGCATTCGGCGGGTTCATTTCCCTCCTGGACTCGCGGGGGATGCCTTTCTTCAAACTTCTAAAGAAGCAAGGCAACTTTCAATGGACTTCTAAGGTGCAGCAAGCTTTCGAGGACCTCAAGGCTTTCTTGTCCTCGCCTTGCCGTCTTGGTCTCGCCGATGCGAAGAACCCATACGCTTTACATTCTTTTAGCGACTCACATAGTCGTGCCCTTAATCGTCGTAAGCGGGGAGGAAGCCGTGCACCTCCAGAAGGTTCAGCGGCGAGTTTACTTCATCAGCGAGGTATTAGGAGAATCCAAGGCACGGTATCCGCAGGTACAAAAACTGTTGTACGCCGTATTACTTACATCTCGCAAACTCAAGTATTATTTTCAAGAGCATTCAATTTCGGTGATCACCGCTTTTTCGATTGGGGATATACTCCACAACCGGAGGCCACCGGGAGAATTGCCAAGTGGTCGGTTGAACTCGGAGCTTTCAAAATTTCCTTCAAGCCGCGAACAGCAGTAAAATCTCAAGTACTCGCCGACTTCACCACCGAGTGGGTAGAACTGTAGACTCCCACGACTTCCGAAGAACTCGAGTATTGAACAATGTATTTTGATGGATCCCTCATGCTCAGCAGTGTAAGGGCTGGCATGGTACTCATCTCTCTAACGGGGGATCACCTGAAGTACGTCCTTCAACTCCATTTTCCAGCATCAAACAACACCGCCGAGTACGAGGCGCTCATGCACGGACTCCGAATTGCCATATCCCTCGATGTCCGACGGCTGATAATCCACGGAGACTCCATGTTAGTAATCAACCAAATGCAGAAAGATTGGTCATGCGTCGGGGACAGCATGGCTGCAAATTGCCAGGAGGTGCGGAAGCTCGAAGACAAGTTTGACGGGCTAGAATTCATCCACATACTCCGCCGTGACAATGAAGCAGCAGACGAGCTCCTGAGCTAGGCTCGGTCGAACCTTGATGTCGGTTGGAGTATTTGTCGAGGAGCTCCACAAACCTTCAATAAGCCGACAGTAGGAGTCAGACAAATCAGAGGAAAGACCAGCCGAAAAGGAAGTTTTAGTCATCAACCCTGACTGGACAACTCCATTCGTAAACTATCTGTTCAAGGATGAGCTTCCCAAAGACCGCGTACAGGCAGAGCGCGTCGCACGTCGATGCAAAAGTTACGTGGTAGTCAGTAAAGAACTCTTCCAAAAAGTACTTTGAGATCTGGTAGCGCATATCGAACAGAAGGAAGAACCTCCTCGGAGAAATCCACTCGGGAATTTGCGGGCATCCATGACATCAAGTACCACTGTGGGCAAAGCTTATCGTCAAGGCTTCTTACGGCCGACCCATATCGACCGAGGATATTGTTTGCACCTGCGAAGGTTGTCAGTTCTTCACTCGTCAAATACATGTGCCGGCGCAGAAGTTGAAAACCATTCCGATCACCTGGCCATTTGCAGTCTGGGGGCTCGATATGGTCGGTCCTTTGAAAAAGGCTCAAGGTGGTTTTACCCATCTCTTCGTCGCCATTGATAAATTTACGAAGTGGATTGAGATAAAGCCCATCGCCACGATCACGGCGGCCAAGGCCAAGGAGTTCTTCCAAAAAATCGTGGTAAGATTCGGCGTACCAAAAAGGATCATCACAGATAATGGAACTCAATTCCGCGATGAAGAATTTCAAGACTGGTGCGACAAACTCGGCATCAAAATTTGTTTCGCCTTTGTGGCTCATCCAAGGAGCAATGGCCAAGTAGAGCGAGAAAACGGCATGGTGCTACAAGGGCTAAAAGAAAGGATTTTTTATCGTCTCAAGCCTTATGCTACGATAGGTAAAAATTACCTTGATGCTCTGAAATTTGAGAACTACTCAGCCGAACTCTTGGGTAGTCACCTTTTTCCTAGTATCTGATTCGAAGCGATCTTACCTACGAGTTGATGTTGGGATCAGCGGGTTGAACTACAAGGAGGCAGAGTCGGAGAACCCGGATAAAGACCTCGGCCATTGGAAGAAGCCGAGAGTGCAGCGATCGATCGGCCAAATACCTCAAGGCTTGCGCGCTACCATAATCGGGCGTTGGGGCCGTGCTTTCTCAAGGAGATCTGATCCTAATGAAGAATCAAAAAAAGTGAGCACAAGCTCTCTCCAAGCTGGGAAGGCCTCTACATCGTCGATGAGGTGACACTTGGGGGCTTCTGAGACTCAAGCGGGGAAGATGGGCGTGGTCGCCGGTAACTCATGAAACATAGAAGCGACTCGTCGTTTTACTCTTAAATCTTGTACATTAGTTATGGTATTCATGAATAAAATTTTCTTCTTGACTTGCTACTCAATTGATTCTCAATTAAGTAGTAAGTCGGGGCTACATTTAATAGTGTTGCGCATGCGCAACCCTCCTTACGAGTCATTTTTTACCCCTTTTCCCTATTGATTGCGAATGAGCTCGAGTGCATTAAGATCCAAATCGTGAAACTTTGACCCCATGAATGACGAACTCCAGAAGTGCATGCCTGGGAAAAATGGCCATGAGCCGACTCCCAACGCCCAGGGGCTAGAATAGTTGGGCAGAGTGCTTAAACGAAAAAGGAAAGAAACCACTCGGGCAAACTCTAAATCAATAGGGAAGAAAGATTAAACAACGTTAAGATTTCATGAAACATACTTAGGTTTGGATACATTAATGCATTACATGAGAAATTTGCAGTAACCTAAAACCTAAAGCGCTTGTAGCAGCGTCCTCTTGCCTCGATAAGGCGTCCCTACGCCCGACAAGCCGGGGCGGCCGATCGGCGCATCGGCACCAGCGGCGTCGCGGGCTACAACCTCTTCCTCTGCGAGCTCGACTAGCGCGAGATCATAATCGACCCGAGTTGGCGAAAGGCTTCCTCCTCATCAAGCGCCGGCGGAGCCCCATCTCCAAAGTCAAAGATTGGCCCCTCCGCCGGCTGGGGGAGATGGTGGAGCCTCGTCACCAAATGAAGAAGATTGGGATGAAGAAGCCATTGAAGGATCAAGCAAGAACGTCCAAGGTTGCTGAGAAGGACTTAGAGACGGGTGCTCGCTCAAGTAGCGGTGACACTCTTATATACCCAAAGCATGGAAACCGAACGGTCTTGAGTAAATGCTAGCGTGGAAGCAAGCGGCTCTGAAAATCTTGGTGCGTACGAACTAAAGCGGCCGAAGAAGCGTATGGACGCGGGACACCAAACCAGACGCGGCGCATGCAATCATTAAATCAAAAAAGACTCGCGGGACACAATGAAGCAATTAAAAGCAAAACACGACTCAAGTTGCCAAGCATTTTTACTAAGGCTCAAAAAAGTGATTACAGATCAAGTCTCAAAACACGAAATTTACATGGGATCCAAGTCCAAGTTTTCTGCTAAGGCGGCGGAAGTGTCCCTAACTTCGTCGAGCAGGGCCGCAGCTTGATTGTCATCCACGGTGCAGGCAAAGCCCTCCTGATAACCGAGCTCCACCGAGGATACAAGGACTTCTGATGGCGAGCATGGTGGCGCTTCGTGATCGCCGTCTCCAGGGGCGTCGCCAGCTTCTCGGGTGCCTCCGCTAGCTGCTGGATGGTGACGTCCGCATCGCTGGGCCCAGCCTCGTCAGGACTCAGGATTCGCATAGCGCCTCGGAGCCTTCCTGGAGCTTGCTGAATCGCGCCGATGGATTTAATCTTTTCATCAGGGCCGATCTTGAGCACAGGACTTAGCGGTATTCTACAAAAAGCGATCGGATTAGCTCAAAGACGCTAAAAAGCGCAGCAGGGTCAAAGGACGAGTCGAGAGCAAACCTTCCAGCTCTACTTCCATCTTGTACGACTTGGTCTGGGCATCCTTCTCGGATTTCTTCAGCTCCTTGACCCGCTTCTCGGCGGCCTCGAGCTTTCCCCGAAGATCTGCAATGACGAAGACCGAAGCCGAGGCAGGAAGAATGAGTTAAGGGGCGGAAAACTAAAAGATGATCTAAAGCGATCGGACAAGGCAGTCTTGTGAAAGCATCACCGGTGGTGGAAAAGCGCCGTTGGTGACTAATTCCTCAATAAACTTCTTCGTTGTCCTTGAAGTGGCCCAATCCTTGGCGAGGCGATGAAGGCGTCTTTGGAAGAAGGAGAAACATTTTTAGGCGAAGGAATTAGCAGTTGCGTCGGATTGGGATTGCAAGAGATGCTAACCCTGGCGGTGGAGATCACAGGAAAAGCGCCAAAAGTGAGAAGATGAAGGGGCAAATTAGAACAGTGCGCAGAAAACCGCCTCGCTAGCACCAGGTCTCATATTTATAGGGAGCGATGCTAACTTTCGTCTTGAGCGGGAAAACGCTTCACCTTCCGCATGTATTGAGGTTGCCTAGGGCACGCCTTAAGATGGGCCGGTGGCTATGTGCAGTGATCACTGTACACAGGCACAATTGGGCTGAATCTAATTTGGGATATGGTACACCCCACGATGGGCCAAGGGCCAATGATCGCATCAGACGGAATTTGGGTACCTTCCGAACTAAAATATCTTCTTATGATATGCCTCATGACAGGTCGCGTGCTGGTTGCCATTCAAAACGGAATCAGATATCATAAGTCAATTCAAAGTAGATATTCCAGAGGTATGCCTCATGATGGGCTATTAGCCATATGCTGCAAAAAGCAGGTACGGATCCGCTTGGATAATTCATGGTATGCCTCATGACAGGCCAAAAGCTGTGCGCCATGGCACACAGGTACCACTCGGCTAAAAGCCAACATAAATAGAGATATACTCTATAACGAGTCGCGTGCTGGCTCAATAACTTGGGCCGGGAACCACTCGAAAAGCTTACACGTGGAGCTCTATCGAGTCCTTCATGACCTCTTTGCCGACACCAGAGCACTCGGCTGGAGAGAAAACTAGTCGGGAAATCGGGAAATCCTGTCAATAAGAAGGCAATCCGATCGTAAAGCACTCGGGGGCTACTGTGGATCATACACACCACGGGTATCTGCAAGGCAGGCCTACGAGGCCCAACTAAACAAGACCAGGCCGGGCCGGCCACAAGGAAATAGAAGCTACTAGGGGTGTGTCGAACATGCGAAACAAGGAAGCCTTAAAGATAGCAACCGATCCGGATTAGGTAGGATACAATCGTGAACTAAACCGTTGCCAAACAGATAGGTACAGGAGATATAATCCCCAACTTGTATCCGATCGGGACTCTCTTTTGTAACCGCCCTCCTCTGCTATATAAAGGGAGAGACGGGGGAACATCAGCATACAATCTCATATCATCAGCAAATAGGCTAGACACACATATAATCCCAGAGCACAGGACTAGGGTATTATCTCCTCCGTGAGAGCCCGAACCTGTATAATTCTTGCGTCTTGTGCTACCATCGAGTTTGGATCCGATGCCTAGCCCCGTTTTCATTATTGCCGACAACAAACGGCAAGATATGGTTTGCAATAGTTATTCATATGAAATTGCTAAAAGGATGGAACAAAAAGATAAACGAGGAAGAAACATTTAGAACATGGGCATGTAAATAAAGTTGTCCATACAAGAGCACAATAATAAATGAAGTAAAAACACTAACCATGGTTCTTCTATGGTGCAACACCTCGTGTGGTCCCATGCCCGGCCTGACACTTTAGATGTCTATATGGGTACGTTAAGTGGTCAGGTGGAACTTATCGAGTGCTCTTGGCTAGACGAACCAGTGCTAGTGGATAACAAAGGCATGGTTCAAAATCACAGCAAAATTTCAGAAATTTTATCCTAGATTTTGGATAATTGATGAGATAAGATTCAAAATTCCAACCGAATAAAAAATAAAAAATTCAAATTACTATAGTATTTTTAGAAATTTTGGATTCTTGTCCTAATTTTTCAAATTTCTCATACTTGATAATCAAATGAAAATTTTATGGAAACATTATTGATGTATCAAAACCATACAAAAATGTTTTAAAAATTTTATAACATGGTTTGCACTATTTTTTATTCAGTTGAAATTTGAATCTGATCTTTATCGGACATGATATGCTTTGTTAGAATATTTAAAAATTCCTCAAGATTAATCATCATCTCAAATTTTGCTGGAAACATTAGTGATGTGTTAGAACCATCCAAATTTTTTTGAAAGTTTTTAACATTGTTTCTACTATTTTCAATCGGTTGAATTTTGCCGAGATGTTGGTAATTTTGGTCAAAATTTCAAAAATTTTGTTTCAAAAATTTGGGATTTCAAATTTGCCTTTTGAATTTTGACTAGATTTCATCCAAAATTATGAGATTTTATCAAAAATTGGATTTCACCCACCTACGACATGTGAACCAAAAACGAAATTTCAAACCCTAAACAAAGGCCAACTGATTGGTTCGGTCCCAACGCATCGAAGAGCTGCGAGGAACCAAGTACTAGGCCTATCGAACGCTGTTGAGGGGTCAACCAACCAATCATCGACGATGGTGTCATTCTTGGCCTAGGGGCCGCCATGTCCATAGTGGATCGCGTTGTCACCATAGTGTGCATCATGGCCTGTAGAAGAAATACATGGCAACATCGAAAAGACTTAAGGAATTCATGGTGAGAATGTTATGTATGAAATACTACTGCCAGGTTTACCTAAAAACATATGTACGTAGGGTGTGGGACAAAGCCAATTGGAGCCCTCTAGCACATTTGGAGGTGGGGTCTGCATGTTGACCACATACCAACTAGGAACGTACCTTACCCTGAAGTATGTCGTCCTCCCTGGGCCTCATGCACGACATAAGCTGGACGATGCGCCTTATCTTGTCTCACAAATTGTCCAATGCCCCTTTGAGCTGATCCATAGTGAGCTCCAACGTGTCCTCGAAGCCAACTCAAGACCTAAGGGAGGTAACCTATTCATAAGTCTCCTTGGCAAAGATCGCTCTGCATACAAATAAAAAGATGTTGTAATCAAAGCAACCGTAAACATTAGACAAGTTGAGTGTTCTACTCACTGAGTGATGAAAAGCAGAGTTCGGCTAGGCAGAGTACATGTTTGCCATCGTAGCAACTTGTCTCAAAGGGTCACTCATGACATGCATGACTCAAATATATTTGTGTATGCTGTACCAGTCGATATACTCATCATATGTCCCAAAATCGTAGGGGTAAGCCTCGTCAACATCCTCAAATGCATACGACCACTACTGAGTGTGAGTCTGCATGCGTTGTACCCAACCTCCACGTCTAAAGGAACGAGTTGGCCTAGAGCGGGGGGTGAATAGGCAACTCTTCAAATTTTAATTCTTAATTACAGTTAGCTATTCTATGTGAGCAAATGAGTTAATGTCAGAATGTAACAAAGATAACGATGGCTGAAATAACGGTAACAATTCAATATAAAGTAAAAAGCAGAATGAGACAAATATTTATCACGTGGTTGAGCACTCCTCCTACTCACGTTGAAGCACTTCTCTCAAAGTATTGCTTCACCACATGACTAGCATGATAGCTATGGTTCTCCTCGGGTAGCTCTTTCACTACTCGGTGAGGTGAGCTACAAACCCTTCACAAACAAAAGTGGCCTTCCACAATCTTCTTTGGACAAGTCGCACTTTTCACCTCCTCCAAGCTGTCTAGGATCACCGAGATCCAAGAGTAATAAACTTGCGCAAGTTACGTCTCTTGGTTCACTCGCAAACTTCTGACACTAGACACTTGCTTGGAGCTAAAGCACTAGAAAGAATGAGGTTTTGAGTTTGAGTGAAGCCTGAGACTCCTTGTTGTGAAAGAGAGATTTGAATGCTAAAATGTCAAGGAGTTCATGAAGTTCTATAGTAAATAGCTCAGACAATGCTTATATAGCCAATTCTAACAAAAAGAGCCGTTGTACCTACCACAGTGACCGTTGCACGTGTCAGAGTGTCAATTTTGAGCTTAAAACACGTTTACAGCGGACTAAAAGATTTACCTTAGCGATACTAATCATGTGTATAATGGACCAAATTCAGACATTTATGACGGACCAAAAAGTTTAGTCCGTCATATATGGGGAAACTCGACAAGTTTGGTCAAAATCGAGTAAATGAGGGTCTCACATGTATAGCAGACCAAATAATTTGGTCCGTCATAGATGGGATATGATAGTGATCAGTAGCTATGGACCAAATTTTTGATGCAAAAAGAGTTTAATCAAAAGATTTGAATTTGCCATTGACTAAACTTTGAATTAGTAATATTTGGTCCATCTAGAATGAGAAGAAAATTTTTTTGAAAAAGAATATGATTTTGATCATGAATACAAGGAATGAATATCAAAGATTTCTCTGTCAGAAGATATAGTTATTTTTGTATTTATGCCGGACCAAAAAGTTTGGTCCATCATATATGGGGAGCTGAGATATATTGAATCCGACCAAGGTATGTGTATGGCGGACCAAAAAATTTGGTCCGTCATAGATGGGCAAACCAGAGATATTTGGTCGGCTGAACGCACATGTATGTCGGACCAAATAATTTGGTCCGTCATAGATGGGCAAAACAGAAATAACAGAATTTCTTTGAGGAATTTTGCTACGGACTTAAGAGTATGAAAATATGAGATTTGGTCCGTTGAAATGCATAGGATTTGATCAGAATTTTGACTAAGGAATATTTTGAGTTGAAAAGAGTTGATTTTGGTTATGATGTAAGGACTTAGACTATTTTATATAGGAATTCTGATTCAAAGAGCAGAATGATTAAATGATTTAACTCCAAGCAGTCGAGTGTAGACATAAGACTAATGAACCAAGTTACCAACTTGTGCTAAGTCCCTCTTGATAGTACAGCAAAAAGAAAAAATAATCCTAGCTATTTGACTTGAATCAACTCCCAAGTCATAAATTAAAACAAGGTACCTTAATCTTGGTAGTTCAGCTTGCTCCATTTCTGATTCCATCATACATTCTTTATGGTTGGAAGAATTATTAACTCGGTCATCAACACCAAAACCAATTAGCAACGAAAGATAAAAATTGAGGGGGCCTAGATGCTATCAACATCCCATGATACCCTTCCATGTGTGCCAACAAAAAAATATTAACATATCAATCTCATTAGTTCAGAAATACAACATCTATTGGATTGGAACAACAAGTAGAGGACAACTCATGAATGGATGTGCGGTGGGATGATGTCACCGGTGAGTACCGGTAAAAGCTGCCAGAGTCTAAATTGCCACATGTCGTGGTGAACAGCGTACATGTCAACGAACATGTTGCACACCAAGCAGTGGTGGGTGAGCTAGAAGGTGGCATCCCAGGTGCACTACATGGATAGACCCGAGCACATAGCGACAACCTCAGTGATGCATAGTCTTAGATGACACAATCGTCCGCAGGTTGGTCGAACATAGAAACATGTCCGTGGGTTGGTCAAACATAGCGACGTACTCTAGGTATGATGTGTGGGAGGTAACTGGCATGAAAGTCAGCTGTAAAAGTAGTGGTACAGGCAAAGGTTAGTAAAGAAATGATGAATTGTTAATTGTTCTATAAATCATATGAATGTAGGGTACTAACTCGTCAGTGATACCACAATGTCCCTATGGTAGGACGGTCGATGTCATCCCCAGGTGCCCCGTAGAAGACTGCTCCCGTAAGGTGTCAACTCCATATGTGATTGTTTTATCTGAAAGCACTTGAATGACCATAACTCAAAGAGAGGGCATTTGGCGAGTAGAGTTAGAAAATTAAAACCGGTTTTTTAAACCCATTAAATTTCTTTAAGAAAAAAACCAAAAGTCCATTTTTTTAAAACCCTTGCCCAAACCCTTTAAATTGCCCAATTTAATTTCCTTGGGGGGCCCCAATTCCCAAAACTTGTGGGTTGCCTTAATTCATGATTTGAAAATTTGTTTTCAAAATTAAGGGGGAAATCTTTATTTTTTTAAAAAAATTTTCAAAAAGCCCAAATTTAATCTTTTAAGAAAGGGGGGTTTCCCAAATTTTGGGTTAACCCCCTGAAAAGGTTAAAGGGAAAAAATTAAAATTGGGTCATTGGTTGGTTAAATGGGTAAAAAATTTTTTTTAAATCTTTGGAATTTTAAAATTCAAAAAAGGGCAAATTTTTAAATTTTAGGAAAAATTTGGGAAAAAAAAAACTTTTAAATTCAGGGTTTGGAAAAAATTTTTCCCCATCCATTTTTCCCTTTTTTAGGGGGCTTTGGGAAAAAATTTTTTTTTAATGAAACCCCCAAACCCAAAATTTTAAATCAACAAAATTCCCCCCCAAAAATTTTAAAACCCTCCAAAAACCCAAATGGTAATTGGGTTTAGGAAATTTCCAAATTTTTTAAATTTTTTTTTAAAATTTTTTACCCCGATTTGGAACTATCCCGGAAAACAAAATTGGAAATTTTGAATTCACAAAAATCCAATACCTGGGGAAAACCCCAATTTTTTTCCCTTTGAATTTTAAAATGGAATCATTTTGATTTTAATAAATTAAAAATTAAAAAAATTTTAAACAAAAATTTTTAAACCAAAATTTTTAAAAAAAGGTTTTTATTTCTTTTTTCCCTTTTTTTTTTGGATTTAATTTTTAATTTTTTTTTTTTTCTTTTCTTTTTTCCCTTTTTTTTTTTTCCCTGGCCCCCCTTTTATTTTTTTTCAGCACCCCCAACCCCTCCCTTTTTTGGGGCCCCCGCCCCCCTCCCCTTCCCATTTCACCTCGGCCCCCCTCTTTTTTTTTGTTTTTCCCCCCTTCACCTTTTGGCCCCTTAATTTTGGCCCCTCTGGGCCCAAAACCCGGGCCACCTCCCCCCGCCCCAAAAAGGCCTCGATCCAGGGTCGGGTGGAACTCGCCGGGGCCCTGGGTTTTTCCCAAAGGGGCCCCCCCCTGGTTGAAAACCCGTTTTCATTCCCCAAAACCCCCCTTTCCCCAAACCCCAGCTTTGGCCTCCACCGTTTGTTAAGAAAGATCTTTTTTAAAATTGGGGGTCCAAATCCATTTGGATAATCTCTATATACATTGTATTTGCAGCAAATCCTGAAGAGATGTTTATACACGATTGCATAGACTTCGTTAGTATGCATGTGTGCGGAACAACTATTGAGCACTTCCAAAAGGTGTCTCACTTAGGCTGGTACACATGGACACGATATGGGCAAACCTCTATCTTCCATCTGATATTATACACCCATGGTGTTGACTTAACAATCTTAAAAGTTCTTCGTAACATCACCTCCTATGCTTTCACTGCTTCATGTACCTTCCACTTATTTTTGTACATCCCTCCTTATCACACCTCATTTCACTGTTCGTAGGGGTACACTCTTCATGGCTAACCTCCCCAATATTAAACCATTATCATCGATAAAGCCTCATAGTCTTCTCCCTTATTTATTTCACCAAGCCGATCGCTCTCCTTTCGCAATTCCCTTCCTACACCTTGCATCGGAACATCTACTTTCTCACCTTGCGACTCATCACCCCTTATATTATTACAATATCACAAAACCTACTCTACATTACAACAATAATGCATGTCATACTTATTCCTACCATTCTAGGAATTTATCCAAATTGATCATAACCTACGATCCATCCTTAACCATATCTACACCATTACATGTCTAACCATCGTACATATCTACATAAATATTATTGATCTACACAACCACATAAATGCGTATCTACATAAGTACAAATCTACAATATTGCATATTTACACAATTACATATCTAATTATTTAGGGCTAACCCCAAGTTTTCAAAACATCTACTACAAAATAAGAAATCTTACCTCAAAAAATTCAACAGTTCTTCTTTTTTTTTCCTCATCTCCTCTTCCTCTTCCCTCCTAATCCTCTTCCCCCCTTCCCCTCTCCTTCCCCTCTTCCCTCTCCTCTTTTTCTCGTTCGGAATGGATCAGCATCCCCCCCGGACCCCGGCCTTTAATTGTCCCCCGTCACTAATTGAAATGGAGATAGAAGGGCGGAACATTGTCGCCATTTCAATTGGTGACACAAGCTGGGGTTCTCTGGCTAACTCAAATGGCACATATGAGTTGGCCATCTCGTTGACACTCTTATCGCCATTTCAACGATAAGAGTTATATTTCTATAATTTTTGTTTTGACTTATTATTTATGTACTTTTTTTTTAATTTTTTAAAAAATTGTGGTTGGCAACACACCTACTCATGCCACACGCACAAACCAACACATGACCCACCAAGTAAACCGAGTACACAAGAAAATTTAGGGGGCAACATGCCATTAAGTTACATGGTTATGTCTATTCGTTTTTCTAGTATCGTCACCTATCATGTTCTTTGGAGGGAAACATTGGCTCCACGGCACCCGAAAATCCACATTTCAGCGAAAACGGCACTCACCTTAGTCAGCAGCACACTCGTTTGGTCCGTCAGCATTTTGTTTGCCACCTTTGGACAATCACTTGCCCTTGTCTTCCTCTCCAAGTAGTTCAGGTTGATCGCGTCACTGCCTTCTTCCCCCTGCGGCGGCGAGTACCGTTAACAGCGATATCCTTCCATTTGACCTTGACCACCTGCTCCACATCCATAGGCAACATCCCCAGCTCCATAGCCGTGAGCCCACGAATGGGTGCGGCAACCGCAGCTATAGCCGACGACCACGGCACGGACGTGACAGGTGGCACATTTGTGGTTTCCGCCGCGACCAACAATGAAGCTAGACATACGTTGATCTCGCGATGATAATGTAGAAGCGGTAGATGGATAAATTCATTGGGCCAACAAGCTAAAAGGCTAACATAATGTGCGAAGGATAGGAATAAGCATATCTGCACAGAAATAACTATTGGATGACGGACTACAGTGTTGCAATGTCCGAAGAGGAAAAAAGGAAGCCACCGCTAGAGCTGACGTATGGTCAGGAAGATATTACAAACACGCCAATCGCAAGCTCAACACCAGAAACTTTTGAGTGAAAAAACCCCATATGCCAAAAAAATCTATCATGGTAATTTCATTTTTTTCCTCACAAATAAACCGATTTACAGTTGTTGCACAACTAATACATGATCTTATAAATGATAAGTTGAGAAAAATGTGGTGAAGACTGTCATATCTGCCCAACTTGGGAAGGGCTCTTCAATTCTTTTGTGCTATCAACAAGATACTGGTCAAGTACAGCTACATCGACTCTCAGAGGTTCAGAAGTGTTGGCCTGTAATTATTTCAGAAAGTTGTTTTAAATTACAAGCAAATGATAAATAAAAATGATAAGCAAGAAACGGACTTCAATCATCAACAAATCAAACATCAAAGTATTCACAAGGGTGACCTAATATAATATACTCGGTCCATTTTGCAACGTTCTGTTTATTGGGAATTGTTGTTGCATAATATATGTCAATAGATGGAATTAATAGTGCTTGATTTTACATCTTGGTCCATGAGTATGGTTGGATAGGTACAGTGAAGTGGAGGGACAACTAATATGCAGATGAGTAGACCGGGGCATATGTTGGTAATTCACGGCTTACTTTGTTAGGGCCTTAAATGGAACTACAGCAATTCAAATACCAAACCATAATCGCGACCCCCATGGGTTTGATGATGGGACATAACATTACCTCCAACCAGAAAGACCACTTATCATCCCCTTGTCCACTTAATCGACAGATATATGATGGTGGCCCACCACTTACAGTTTGAGCAACTGACAAGGGCAAGCAAAATAAAGTATTAGCATGTCTTCAAAATCAACTAAAGCAAGCAAAAATAAATGGCAGAAAATAAATATAAGAACCTGGAAGTGTGGCATCAGCAAAGGACCAATTTGATAATGGCCCAAATATTGAGCACAGTGGTCCAAATCTCTGATAATGAACTGAAACAGATATAAAAAGCAAAATTAAATATGGTTTACAAAATACAAGCTTCCTTAACTTGTACTTTTTGGACTTGTGCTAATAAATTCTTACCCAAGTGAAAGCTCAAGATGCACCCTTCGGTGCCCGTTATTACTCAAGGTCTTCTGAACAACAAGATTTGGGAAATGCTGGTAGTGCTTTCTAATCTCTTCAGTTTGTGCAGGAAACTTTAAACTCCCAGAGAACAAGAAAGGGACAGGATATAGAGCCTGCAAGATAGAACAAACTCAACCAAGTAGTAAGAACAGAGGATGACAGAAAATGCACAACTGAACAAATAATGAGTGGTCATCCTACCATGTTAAGTAATCATCCTAACTATTCTTGTTATGGCAATTTTCTTTTTTTAAGTAGGGATGTATAATGCAGTTGATACATGGTCACAGAAACATCTTTATTAAATTAATTTGGGATGGATGTGGTAGTAATATTGTTCTTTAATTAAAAATATCACCTTACCCCAAACCTATAATAAACCATCTGATTTCAGTTTGGACCAAAAGAATATGCCTTATCTAAGGAAAGGCATAGAAAAACCCTAATGAACCAGCAGTTGAACCGGAAAAATGGGAATCAGCGAATCAGCGGCCCAGTTTGCTTCAAAGACTGTTCATGCAATTAGACCAGGAAAAACCGGAGAACCACATGGTTTTGGGAAAACTGGCAAACCAGAGCAGTTGCAGATGAACCAGGCAGGTTTTGTTTGGTGTAAAAAACTGGGAACAGGAGAGACACCATGGGTCGGTGACGCAACCCAGCTGCCCCACCCCACACGCCCCCATCTGAAAAAGAAGCTAGGGTTCCTCCTTTCCTCTCTCATCTCTCCACCCGTCATTCTATCCCCCCTCCCTCATCTTCCCCTCAACCAGCCAGAGACGGCATTCTCCACCAAGAATCCCAATCCTGCGAGCTGCCTCCTCTACCTGATCCAAAAGTGGCCATCCTTTCCGTTGGGACAGCATCAGTGGCAAAGATTAGAGCAGCAGCATGTGAGTTTCAGTTTGGCTAAAGCTGTTCCTCGGTGCTAAGTCCCAGGAAGAACACTCGATTGGTTAGACCACATGCAGGATATGTGCTATTGAATTACTAAATGCTTTGATGACCTCAACTGTGTTCAAACTCTAGGCTTTTTTACCATTGAATTGCATTTGGTTTTGCATGCATCAATTGATTCCTCCTGTTGTCTAATTTTGATTTATATTTTTTCTAGTTTGGTAGTTTTTCCCACAATATATTGGAATAAAAAATAGTTTAACAAATAAAATACTAATATTTTGAAAACTGGCGGTTGGACTGGTGAACCGGTCTGGCTTCTAAAACTATGAGGAAAAGTATATGCAGAAAAATTTGGATTAGTTAAGGGGAGTTTGTTGTGGGCTTGCCCTGCAGCTTCTGGTTCTGATGTTGTAACGCTAAAGAGTTGTTTGTTGGTTCCACTTTAATAAAAATGGGACTGGGGGTTAGCCCTGTTCCCCTGCAAAAACATTTAAATATAAAACCCATTAAAAACACACCCTGTTGAGAACCCTATCATAGCTGGTTATTTTATGGAAAATTTGCATATTTGCCAGTTTGGGACACAGCAAGAAGGTGGATAGTTTTTTTTTTTTACCATTGCCGAGCTTAATTTTCAAAACATTGTCCAAAATACCCTCAACCCCTTCCCGCTCAACCCTTCTTCTTACTCTCCTTCCCCATCCATCTCACAACTGCACCTTTCATCCCTTCTTTCCCCTTCATCTCACCCTATCCCCGATCACCGCTCACAATCACCTGCAAGTTCTGATCCCTGCGTTCTCAGCATGGCCCAATCACGCTTACGCCTAGCAAGCAGCAGTGAGACTAAGCCTTCCGTGATGGGCAGGGCAGCGCTTCACTCCATGCTTGGTTTAATACCTCAATAGGAGCATTTTGTTTTCTTGGTTTTTCTTGGTAGGGCAGATTGGCCATTTTCCCAGTCAAACGGATGGACCCTTGTCAGAATGGAAAAAAGAAAAAAAACTATTTGACTGTTTCTCATCTTTGCAATGGCACCTCAGGGATTAGTTTGTTTCAGTGTTTGCGATGGCAAGTGTGCAAAATCCAAAACCCTAGTGGCAAATATGCAAAAATGAAAACTAAGATACACGCCCTAGGTGTAAGTTGCTGTGTCAAAAGTGTGGCCAGTTGACCACTGAAAGTAGGAACTAGAAGGCATCAATTGAAGACATAACCAACAAAATGTTAGTTTGAACATGACATTTTAGAAATTAATTCCCATTTTAGAAACTACACCCATGTGCTGGCATCTTCCAAAAGATTTAAAACCTATCACAACTATTGCTTGGTGCACTTTTTCTTTGTGTGCATCAATATGCACAATATGAATAAGGCAATCAAGGACACATCCTGTTGAAAATATACTGTCTTGTCAATGTAATAAACGGAATTTGCAAGAATATGCCTGGATGTTACACTATCCAAGTTAGCGACCATATATGCTTGCTTACCACCCAGAGCTTGTATCAGAACGATATTTTTCTTGAAAGATAATTCTGAGTTAACCCTTAGCCATTTTGCAGCCTCAAGTGCTTGTTGAAAACAAACTCCAACGAATTAGCATCAACCACAGAGAAACCATAATTAGACTCCACAACATTATTAGCATCTGAAAAAAAAAACATAAAACAAACATTTTCATAAGGAATGCTATGAGAAATCCTAGAATCAAAGATCTGTTGGATAGATGCCACAACATAGATGATAAATTAAAAATAAGCCTACATGTTAAGAAACATGAAAATACAGATCTAAAAAATTTGGAGCCTCTTTCTAGGATCAAATAAATTGCAAGAACATGAACACAATTTTCTGGCAGCAGAGACTGTAAACAGGAATTTGAAAGCTGCTTCTATTTTTAAATCACGTAAAACTGGAAAAGAAATGAAATTTCAATTCAGTTAATTAAAAATGGGAACTCATATTCAGTCAGAGGTGGACCAGCTTCAGGAAGTTAGTTTAAAAGGATCAAATGAATATTTAAATTATTGCAGCTTCGTAAACAATGAAAAATTGACAAATATGCCTTTGAAAAGGAAACATATGTTCCATTTTGTAATGATTCAACTTGTATTATCCAATTTAGGGAGAGATTATTTTCCCATAATTCCAGCAGCCCAAAAGGCAACAAACCTGTAACAAACGTGTGTTGAAGAACCAATCTTTTTGGTGCTCCAGTGCTGTAAGGAAATAGTTGGGATGAGATAGCCAAAGCAACCACTGTAATTTGTAAAAAGCCCTGGAGAATAGAGGTCTTGGCCAACCAACGACTAGCAATAGGTGCTAGTGGACCAAAACACCAACCCACCACCAATCCAACCACAGCTCCAACAATAATATCAGGCACAAAATATCCTGTGATAAGACCACATGATGATCAAGTTGTTAATTCATAATAATTGATGTCAAGTAGTGCAGTTGACATAACAAACTGTCCTGAGCATAATAGTAATCCATGCAGCCTAGCAAATGGACAACACTGCATTCAAGCCATTAATATCAGAAAAAGTTTCTCTGGTGGCCAACTAAATCAGTGGTCATGCTGGCTAGCTGATTAATGCAAATATGATACTTAACTAGTCTCACCACACTTCTGAGAATCCATAAGTCGTGAAGAAATTCTAAACTGAAATCACAAACAAGGATATTATACTAACCATATGGTTTTGGAAGAGATCCCATCATTCCCATCTTTTCAATCAAAAACTGGATGAGGAACCCACCATAGTAAAGACAATAAAGGAGACACGGGATCATAGGTACCACATATCCAACCAATGACCTGCAATTATTTTTCTCAGTCATAGACATCCAAACAGATCTGGAAGTAAATGTACTGTGATGGTTGTAAGTGGGCTAAGAATGGAGCAATTCTGTTAGAGAAATTACATATGTGTAGGACAATATCATGAGATCCACATTTTCATGTAAACTAGTACACTTAGGTCTTAGCATGGGTTAGAAATTTCCATGCAAAATTTGATTAAGAACAAAAACAAAGAAGGAAAAAAAGCAATGAGTAGTGATTGTTACCATCATGGTTATTAAAGGCATGCTTAGCGGTAAGGGGTCAAGGGTGTTGCACCACAGCCTTGTATTGCCCAAGATTATTGGCGTCTGCCTTATGGACAACATCGCAATGGTGTCACTTAGGCCATGTGTCACGGGGAGGCTAAGGCAGACACCATAGTTGGGAGTTAGGGGGGACTCGAGGTAATAGAGGCATAGTTACCAGATTCGCAGCAAACCGTCTGAACCCGATCTGGATCGCAAATATGATTTGGGGTTGTTAGTGAATATATTTGCTAGGGCCGATCTGGTTCATCAAAAGGGCATATCGAAGAGGCGGACAAGAGAAGGGGGGAGAGCTAACTTTAGCCACCGTCATTGCTTCCGTCATATCACTATCGCCACCACCATGGTTGCTGCTTGCAGAGGCTATCGTTGTCACTCCTTTTCATCACTATGTCGCCATGGTGCTGCTCTCTGCTCGTCACCACAAGTACTATAGCCGCAAGATTTGTGCCTCACTCCACCGCCGCCAGCCTGCAACCTCATCACTGCCAGCTGCCCTTCACCTCCCAGTTCACGGTGGCAGGGAAGAAAGATTTTTTTTCTTTTTTTTTTTTTTTTTTGGGAAGGGGTGGCTGCTACCTGGGAGTTTTACAGAGTTAGGGCAGATTGAGCACTGAGCAGCGTGAGAGAGGGTATGGGCCTGGGGGCCGGCCCATTGTCTGATCTGCTTTTTTATTTCTTTTTATGTTATTGAGCTAAGATCTTCTATGGCTATTTGTTGGATTCCTAGGTTAGAATGTGTTATCATGTTGTGTGCCACACCTTAAGCACTTTGGAGGTAAAATGGTAGTGAGTTACCTCACCTCACCTCGCCTGCCTTCTTCGCTTTAAAACCATGGTTACCATTCAATCTATTAAGGTGTTACTTTTTATTTCTCAACTTGATCAAGTTTCATCATGAAATACAACTGCACGACCATGCCATAGATTACTCATTTTCCATGTTCAATTTCTAAAATTTTGATATCCAATAGACCATAGGACTTAGTCACATAGGTACACAAGTTCTAAAATTCAACACATAGATGATCGGACTATAATCAAAGAAATAGGTTTTTTTCAGGGAAAGAAGAAATAGGTGTTTGTTAAAACTTGTTATGGGAGTCCTCTATTTAAGGAGGCCACTGTTGCCATTATCAAGCAAGCAAGAAATAACCCAGCGTTACCTAGTCTATCTCTTCTCCCTGCCCCAGTGGTGTGGCTGCCATCATGGTGCCCTCATTCAGGCCTAAAGCCCTTACCAAAGCATGCACATTAGGTAACACCAATAATTGAGTTAGCTCTGGTGGGTTTGAATTTTCATGTTAAGTGTATTTAATAATGATAATCATGAATTAGTGCTAACCAAGGGTGAAATAATGTGCTTGTTTTAGCTATGCCAAGTGACTACTCTTACTTGCTGGTATTTCATAGTATAGGCATTCACTCAAATAAGGCCATACACATTGTTGTCATGGTACACATAATAATTAAATAAGAATCAATCAACATAAGAGAGTTTCAGTACTTGGGTGATTTCCTCCACTGCTGCCTACTGCCTAGATATAAATCGCCCAGAAGCATGGACATGGAAATGAAAATGTTAGAAAACCTCCACTGAGCCCAGCTAGCATGTAAGCCTGCACACAAATGAAATAGCCTAAGTGCAAAGCAGGTGGTACATGAGAAAATTAGCCTAAATAATTTGTTCATGGCTGTGTCTATGGACATGAAGAATGTGACAATACAACTTGATTTAACTAATATTACATCATTACTTCAAACAAGATTTTTTTACCAGTCAACCAGGCAGTGGTGCATACATGGGAACAAATTTACCATATACAGGGCATATATATCTAAAGAGGGAAAACCCATTTGTATGCCCCCACCACCACCACACACACACACACTAACAATTTAAGAGCCCATTCGCCACAAACCAAAAAAATAACAGAACAAAACTTCCCCATCTTTATCTCTACATTATGTTACTGAAATCGGTTTTCCATGCTAGATCCCTATAGATGGGTTCCTGGCTAGTTTACGTTGTGCCAATGTAACATTAATTAAACATTAATTTCAATAACATATACATTGAGCCTAGGTTTCACCTTTATGGGCTCTAAGTTTTAAATCTCAAAAGGGCCATCAAAATGGATGAATTGCGGCAAAGACAAGAAAATTAGATCTGACAACAGGTCCAAGTTTGAACCAATTCAACGTAGCTTTTGAACTGGATGGTAACATTGATAAGCCACCTCAAACAACTTACTAACAACCATATTCATGTCTAAATAGATTGCTAAGAATGATCTTCAGAAAATAACATGGAAGTTAATTAGTTATGCAACAGTTATGTCTAAAGGTAAAGAGAATGAAAGATGTTCAAAACTCACCAACGTTATTAGAATAGAGCCCAAAAGCACCCCAAAAGTGCGCTTGCTCTGATAACCCCTAGAATGTAGCAAGAAATTCATTAAACTGTAGAAACTAGTAATCTCTTACATTGCAGTTTTATTGGGCGAAAACAACAGATGTAAACAGAGGGTGAGATCACAATAACTTCCATATGTTCAATTGCTCAATTTCAACAAGCCCATGATTACGCAGATTTATCAATGTTAGCAAATCTTCTGTCCATAACCTTAAACTATGACCAATTAGAACTTTAGAAGAAATTATACAACATTCAAAATTCAAGATACAAACTGATCTTCCTAAACAATAACACTAGAATCATTGAATCAGTCAAATTTTGTTTCAGCAAAAAAAATTACAAAACGTCTTTCATTTGGCAGGAAAAAAATGTTGACTTGGGGTTTGCAATAGGAGAAAGACATTGACCTCACTAAAATCTGATCTTCCTTACAGTAAAGTTGTGTACAAAAAGTAGTCTGGAAATAATCTCTCTTTGTTTGATCTGCAGAAATAGATGAAAATGCAAGAACAACTACTATTTGTAATATAAACAAAAAATACAAACAGACACATTGTTTGCATCCTTTTACTTGTACTCTGCATCAGCAAAGAAACTGCAAAACTAATATGTAGTAATGTACAAACATGCAAACAAAAGAAAGGGGAAAGGATAATACAAAGTACTCATTGAGACTAGGAAAAAACATACCCATATAATCCCAGCAATAGCCCGACCAATGAAGTTGGGACAAAATAAAGAATGCCAAATAAGGGTGAGCAAACCCACAAGTATGAAGAGCAAGTATAAGCACACAAATTTGGCTTGCAAAAACTATAAATAGGAATTTGTTCACTTGACAGGTTTTTCATAAGTAGCATAAAGAAAAAGATGATTTCTAGGAAACATGTATAAATTGGACAATATGGTCAACTAAAATTACTTAAGCACAAAATCACATAGCTATATGAGACAATGCACCAATCCTCAAGTTTCTAACAGGAGATATCAAACATTATCTCTGATGCACCAATATGTCTACCAACCAGCGCCAGTGCCCGATACATTTTGGGTATGGGTCGGTGCCATACAACTCCAATACATATGGGGAATATCGGAAATATTTATGTTAAAAACTAAAAAAGGAAAAATACAGCCTGATACTTTCTGATATCTTGATACAGCCCATAAAACACATCTTAAATTGAAACCCAGTCCCACTAGAAGCGCATCTAACCCTACCAGTACTATTCCCTAGGAGGCCCCCGGCCCGGCGCTAGGCCTCCCCTTGCCTAGCTGCCTAGGCAATTTCTCCCGCCTAGGCGCCTGCCTAGCCCTGCCCTGCTGCCCACCTAGGTGGCAATTAGGCGCTAGGTGCCGGTCTGCCACCCTTGCCCCTAGCACCTGGGAACACTGCCTACCACACACCTAAGGAAGGACTCCTATGCCCATTCTTTGGCCGCCATCTACTTCTCTACCCCTCCCTCTGGTGGAGCAAGCTCCAGGCTCCACCACCCAGTGGGACAGTGGCTCGGGAAGGCAACAAGGCATTGTCTCCAGCAGAGCTTCTTCTACACTTCAGATGCTTCCCCTTGTGCCCTTATTGCTTATTTGGATTAGATTCCCTCTCAGATCTGAGTTGGATTGCTTCTTTCTTGTTTGGATTGGATTCCTACATTCTTTCTCCTTCCTCATCTTCTACTTCCTATCCTCAGATCTTTTCTTCTCCTTCCTCTCCTCAAATCAGAGCTTTTTATTGCTTTTTTCTACCATTCTTCCAGATTCTTTCCTTCATCCATAGCCTCCTAACTCGCTGAAACTGTATCTATTGCTATTTTAGGAGATGGATCCAATAGATCTAAACACCAAGCCATTCTGGAAGCATGTTGATATTCTGGAGAGATTTACAGGTGGTGGAGGAAATGTGTGATTCAGGTGCAAGTATTGTGCTCGGGAATACTGTGGAAGTGCACTTGATTAAAATATCATATGCTGGGATCAAAATGTGCCCAAAGGTGAAAATAGCTATCGTTCAGCAGCTACAGAGTGAAGTTGATGAGGCTGGAGAAAAAACTAGGATTTTCCTGCTGTTTTCACGTTGTATTTGTGCAACAGTCTATCATGCTCTTCATTTAGTCTAGCTGGCTGCTGGTTATGTTGTACTATTCTTACGGTACTAATGTTTTATGTTTGTCTTGTAGACTTATCGACTATCTTTTATATTTTGTATTTGTATTATTAATGTATATATACAGTACAGCTGTATTGTGGTATCGGTGATTTTGGAGAAATGATGCATCACATATCAGGTTGTTAAGGATAGTAGTATAATATGAAAATAGAAGTGCAATAGTCATATGGGTGGTAGGGGTAGTTAAGAAATTGTAGTCAAGTACAAGATTTCACTCGTGTACACTATATATTAGTCCTTGGACATTTGCAATACAACTAACAATTCAGCCCCAATTCCTCTCTTTCTACTAAATTTAACATGGTATCAGAGCAAAAATGCATTCAGTAGCTTCTGTATCCTTCCGCCACCATAGCTGCCCTCAGAAGAAGCAATCTCCGCTCTCGGGGCAGACATCCAACTTCATTTTCATTTCTTTGTCAAAAGGTTTTGTTAGTAGTAGCAAGCAGCAACTCTGCCTCATCTTCAAGCAGCAGCAAACCCTGTTCGTCAATTATCATCCATATTCCAGGTTTCGAGGTTGATTTGCGCCACATCCGTTACCCCACCACTGGAGCTTCGCTGTGCTGGTTCTAGGCTCAGCATCATCTTTCCCAGCATCTTTCGCTGGATCCGGGCTCAGCATCGTCTTCTCCAGCGTTTCACAGCTGGTTGCCCTCGGATCCAGGTCTGGCCCTTCATCAGGATGTATCCTCACCGCGGCCTCCATAGTCATCCCCGTCGCTAGCACCATCTCAAGCAAAATCAGGGCCTGTCCATCATTTTCATCACTGGACTAGGTGCTCCTCGCCATCACCAGCTGGATCTGGTGCTGGCGAGCTTCGCCCTTGCCATCACTGGCGGATCTAGAGCCGACAGAGCCCCGCCATCACCGGCCAGTGGTGTAGTCTGCAGGTAATACCTGCTGCTCCATTCGCTACTGTGTTTTCCTAGATGTTTGGTGTGTGGGCCGTCAATGTTTGTTGCTGCAAGTTGCTGCTTATTGTTAGGACGAGAGAGGTCTTGCTACTGCTAGCTCTTTAGTTCCTGTGTTTCCTTCTGGGTCCATCCGTCCAAGTCCATTGCATCTCTCATTGAGTTTGGCTATACCAATCCATCAATTACTTTGTTGATCAGCCGATTACTCTTTTCTTTTTTGGGTTGCTGTGGTCCGTCGAATTGGATCAATTGGTAGCCCCCATCATCATCGTTGTTGATCGACCTTTGCCCTCTTGGTCCTCTCTTGTAGCCATCTTGCCGTCTTAATCATTGCAACTCCTGACCAATGGCCATCTTTGTCGTCATCATCCGCACATTTCTCCGCTTGCCTTCTTGGGGCGTGATTTGACCATCTCTCTCATTGGCTTGATTCAACACATTTCTCTGTTCCTGTTGGTTGCAACATCTCTTCTCCAAGACTATGTGCAATGAACCATTTGAGTGTCGAAGAGCAAGAATAGCTTGGAAGCCTTGAGGTACCGCCTTGTGGATGGCTGTCATCGGCTTGTGAAGAGCAGAAGAATAGTTTTAAGGCTTCAAGGTACCACTTTGTTGTGGAGATTGTTTGCTACCGCATAGATTTTTTATCAAGAGTTGCATGCTTTGACAACCTTAAGCTCGGACTTCAGATTTATCTTTTGTTAAAAAATTAAAAAAACCTTTTAAACTCAATACTATTGCATATGCATTGAGTTTGAGGGGGTTAAGGATAGTAATGTATATATGTCAAGGGTGTCAGTGTAATAGTCATGTGGGTGCTATGGGTGCAATACAACTAACAATTTAGCCCCAAATTCCTCTCCTCTACTAAATTTAACAGGTGAATCATAGAACATTATTGTTGCAATTGTGCATGCTAGTACAAGCATAGATTCAGTGCATCTCCTTGCACACAAGTGAAACAGAATCATAAAGACAAGCTAGTGCAATATGGAGCAGTGTGAAATTGATTGGATGACCCGTATTATTATCTTAACTTGTAATAGAAAAAAAAAGCATAACTCATCTTGCCCAAATTGATAGGAAAGGGCTAAAAAATGACTGCAAAATGAATAAACATGACATAAAACTTCCAGAATGATCAAATCATTACCAATTCATTGCATTCTTTGTGAATAACAATCTTAAAGCTGCAGCCACAGCAGGAATGAATATTGCAAGAATGACACCAAATGCATGAAGCAACATTCCTGCAGGAGGATGTGAGATATTATTATTTTGGCCAACAAGATACTATACAGAAACTATAATATAAAGCTTCCTAACGGCAAATGCTAGCATTCTACTCAGGTTATTGCTTCAACCAGTATGGGTATTCCCATTCCCATTAGCATGAATGGTTACATTATCAAAAAACTATTAATAGCTTCATTATGTCATAATCTTGTGCCTGAAATTGGATCCTGTACATTTTTACCAGGAAGTCAAGATTAGGAGTGTAAAAATTGACTCAGTTCAACGCCATCCCAGCCCAAAAAAGCACATATCTTTTACTGAAATTGAGCACTTTCCATAAAGCTTCACAATGTGCAAAAACTGCCAGTAGAACTTGACAAAAAAATAGTGTTAATCATTATCTATAGGAAAAAATATATAATCATCAATATAGAAAGATTATTTTCAAAGCACCATTAAACTTGTGCTTTATTAAGATCCTATTCAACTGTCTGCCTTTAGCAAATACCAAAAGTCCATTTAGTTTTATTAAACCCTTGCACCATTTACTAATTGCCCTTAATGTAAACACTTGTCCTTGACACATGCTTCAATTCCTGGTGTAAACTTGGTTGGGTGCCTTCCAACTTACATTGTATGAACTACATGCAATAGATTGCACTATAATTGCAAGGATGCATCTTCTCGACCTTCACTATCGGTCATTCACAATCCAGCTGGGATAGCAGCTCAAAGTACCGTGCTCATCTTCCTATAGTCATTGTAAGATGAAGGCAACAAGGAGGTGCCATGTCATGTTTCAGTTAAAAGCTGCCCACCTATGGTCACTCGCCATCATCACACTCGTCGAGAGGGCACAAACCAATTACCCAACATGATAGGTTGACATCCTGAGCTTGGACTACTGCAAACTAGGGTTTGAAATTTTGTTTTCATTCACATCTCAGAGGTGGGGAAATCTTGAATTTTGGATGAAATCGGTCAAAATTCAAAAAGCAAATTTGAAATCGAATTTTTGAACGAAATTTCGGCAAATCACCAAAATTTGGTGATTTTCAACCTCATGAAATGGTCTCCAAAGGCTAAAAAAGTTTGGAAAAAATATGAGTCCATGTGGCCATCTAGCTTAGTAGGTACAGCTCTTGGTTTAGGCCTTGGCGCTTGGGTTGAGTCCCACGCATTCCAAATTTTGTGCATTGTTTTTACGGCACAAAGGCAGCCTTTGGGAAAAAAAACTTTTGTGCATGTGCAGGGATCAGGATTGAACCCACACCCCGACCTTTTGGAACTCCATCCACTCTCTACCAACTGAGCTAGGATTGGGTGCTGAGTATATTGCAAATTTTTACATGCATTCCTTACAAATGGCATTAAAATTCTACACAAAAATTTAGCGCCAAATCCGATCCAATAGAACTATAAACCGGTCCAAAGAACATGAATTTTGGTCCAAATTACAGATTTTCAGCGAAATTTCCGGAATTACTGTAGATATTTGAATTTTCTTTCAAATTTTTTATTCGGGATTTGGAATCTCATCCTAGATATCAAAATCTCGGAGAAATTTTGAACTATGCTACAAACACCATACCTAACCTCACCAAGGGGAAACCCCAATTTTGTCGTTTAGAAGTTTTCAAAAAAAGGGAATCATTTTGATTGTCTCGAATTAAATAAAGCAATTGGAATTTTCCAAAACTAAAATGATTTAATTTGACTAATCTAAACATCAATTAAAAAAACCTTTAGTTGGGTTTCTTGTCAAAGATCTTTTTATTTCTTGGAATTTGAGCTTGGTTGCTATTTATTTGGATTTATTTGAATTTTCAGCATTTTCCTTATTTGAAATCCTTTCTTTTCTTATTTTGCCCTTGGGTGTCCTGCCCCCTCTCCCTGGCCCAGCTCCCTTTCACTTGCATGGCCCAACCACCCCTCCCATTTCTTGCATGCACCTAGCTCGCCCCATTGCTAACCCTGGAATTTAGCTAGCTCCCATCTCCCCGTCTTTCTTTTTCATGTGTTGCCTCTATAATTTTTGCTGTGCCACCTTCAACTTTTATGGCCCCGCTCCGGGCCTATAAAGCCCAGGATCCTCAATCCATGCGCCACCCCGTGTGCCCAGAATCCTAGGGCCCTAGGAGATGCGCCATTGTTTCGCGCTGGAGGAGCTCGCCCCCGCCTAGGAGTCAAGGTAAAGCTCACGTTCGTGACGCCCTCGTTCAAATCATTCACTCACGAGGTTTGCCTCTCCCAGAAACCCCAGGGCTCCTCCGGACCTCAACACCGATTTGTCGAATCAAGCAGAAGAGGCGGCACCCGGAATTCATCATCGTTGATGAGCTCTGCCCATCCGCCAACACCTTTGTCTTCCTCCATTCTACATGTGCTCCTCGGCCCTTTCGAGACCCCCCCCCACCTTTCCCAGACCCCTTTTATCACCGCCCGAGCCCTCTTTCCCCTCTCCCCCGACCATTATTTACCCGAAAACCAATGGTGTCATAGTGTTAAACATTGTTTTTCCTAGAACCGAACCACCCATCACCGTTCCATCATTTGGTGCAGGGAACCGCCCCGCGGTGACATGGCCGTTCACATCAACGCCACCTTGCTACCACCTCTGCCTGCTCCTCATGTCATCCCGCATCCATGTGGCTGCACGTGATAGACAAACCCAAACCCTAGATCCAAACTTAAGTCAGCGACATGTGGGCCCCACATGTCATACAAAACCCATGAACCTAGTCCATCGGGACTATGTTTGATCTCGTGGACTTGGTCCATATATCATGGTCCCCCTTCAGTCTCTAACCCTTTTCCCCATTTTCCTTTTTCCAAAAATTTGAAAATCGATGGACCCCATCTTCAACTACTCAAATTCTTGTGCCCAAGTCCACCATGGACCCAATCCATAGACCAAGAGCACACATATCCCTCTAGCCCTTTTTATTTATTTAAACCAGAGAGGGACTATTCTCTTTTCCTAGCATTTCTCCATAAACTTCCGGAAGGCCATTCTCCTTCACGAACTCGATTGAACCCATTCAAGTTGTGAATTCATCTAAAATAAAGTCCTATCTTCTAGTACCATCCATTCTCAATTTGGAGTTTATTTGATCTATCTTTTTGAAAAAATTTATCTGCAATTTTTCTGTGTTAACATTGCGATTCAGGAAGTCAATCGATAGAAATGAAGACAAGGAATCAAAGGCCAAGAGAAAAGCAACATAAAGTATAGCAAGGTAAGTCATAACCTTTGATAATGTTTGACCTATATTTGCAAAAGTAATTTGTTTTATACAAATTGCATGCTACTTTTTAACAATGTTATTTTCGGGGTAGCTAATTACCTACTTGACATTATGCCACCTTGTTTATTGAATGCCATGTATCCATTGTTACCTAGGTCGATAATTAATAGTTGGATATAAATGTATTACTAACATTGGACTATCGTAGCTATGCTTAGACAAGCTTCATTGTATGAAAGGCTAATATTCCAAAATGAATATTGGTAAACTTGACTTAATGAGATATGGAATTGTGGCATAGGTTTTGTAAAATTGTTGTGCCATGACGGGCATGCCATTGTTCTTGGTTAAACAAAATGGTTTTCACTCGGGCAAGTGATCATGCAAAAAGTCTTAGCATATTTTGGATGTGCATGTCTACCCGAGACTATTTAAGGACTTATTGTGCCATTGAACAAGGCCTACTCATGCAACTAAATTCGGTATGAGAAGACTTGGCCAAATAACCCGTCATATACTTGTGAACTCGTGCTCCCTACATGGTTGAATTGAAGGGTTACTCGATGGGGTGCAAGCGAAAGGTTGCTCGACTCGATGTGACACCAGGTTTATGTTGATGATTGGAGGGTTACTCTATTCTCTCTTACAATGGTGAACCTCTCATTAAATGGGATGCATGCTAGGGGTAGATCGGCTATGTCACATCCGGTGAGTGGATAAACTCATTAAAGGGTAGTGCTAGGTGTAAGTGTAAAGACCTTGTTGTGATCTTCTTAGCCACACTATTATGTTAAGGTGAAAGAGATAAGTTGATCATATATTACGGGTAAAAATAGAACCTCTGCGAGTGAAACTATTAATAGCCATGTCCGTGATCATGGGCGTGCCTAAAATTTTACATGATATAGAGTTTTCATGAAAATGTTGGATTATGAAATGGTTGGAAAGTGAATGGTGATGTCTAAAGCTAGCACTGATGAGTTCAGATGTTTGATGATGGTTTTAGATGGTGAAGGGTGAAGCTGAACCAATCTAATTGTGTTATCTACCATTAGTTTAATAGTTATTTATTATCTTTTCTCAAATATGTTTGAATCTATTTAGTGTATTTAAATTCAAGTTGTTGGTTTAAAAGAACCATATGGCTATTCCTTCATCAAGACTTGCATGAATATATTTGCATCATTCTTCCTTACAACTTGTTGAGTACTTTATGTACTCACAACTATATGCCTTTATTGATTAATTATTGAAAACTTCATCAAGATAAGAAGGCTAATGAGGACTTTCTTGAGGATCATGGAGAGTCGTGCTACCCAGTTGATTGCTTGTGGCATATGAATGGGCTACAACTGAAGTTATCTTGTTTTCTTCCGTTGCATTTCAATCGAGTTATTCAGCCTCTGAGATTATTAAGGTAAGCTTTGGCCATAATCCTACTCTGAATTATTAATGATAATTGCCATTTTCATAGTTATATGTGTGTATGGGTGATATTTCATTTATGTTTCTACTGTGCACACTATCCTAATCTTGAACTAGTGCAGATACAGAGGATTTCAGATTAAATCCGGTGCTTTCCAAGGACAAAAGTGCCTCAAGACTGAGGATAAAAGGACCACTATTACTGTGCTAGGAATTAATTGTTAAGATCTATGTAGTTTGATATTTCAATTTATCTTTTTCAGTTCTTGTAGAGTTGGGGTAAAATGCCAACAGTTGAGGTGATGTTAAAGCATCTAAACTCTGAAGGCAGAGGCGACTAGGTTGTTATGGTGGGCACTACTATCAGCATCAGCATCACAGCAGCCACATGGTACTGTGATAGAAATTAATTGTTAAGATCTACGTAGTTTGATATTTCAATTTATCTTTGTCAGTGCTTGTAGAGTTGGGGTAAAAATGCCAACAGTCGAGGTGATGTTCAAGCATCTGAACTCTGAAGGCAGCGCGACTAGGTTGTTATGGTCGGGCACTACTATGATCATCACAGCAGCCACACAGCTTGCACTGATGGCACAGCGCCTTGAGGATCAAGGCACAGGGACCCTTTCTTTAGTTGTTATATAATCCAATTAATGGTTTGTTTCCAAATAAGTTGATATGTTACAAGATATTCTTGTTAGGGCAGTCCTATCAATGGGAGTGCCGCATCAATGTTTACCTTCAAGAAATAAAAAGTCCCCCCTCTCCCTTCACCACCAGCCATCCCTCTTCCTAGTTGATGCCACCACGCTGCCAGGGATTCAAGCCCCCACCAATCTCATTCATAAAGCCTTCCCCACTTACGCAGCACATAACATAGTTATACACAGGTGCTTTGTTGTATAGGTATTTTGGAGAGGAGTAGGGCAACCAGTAAGAGAGTGAATGGGGATGAGAATAAGGGTAAAAAAAAATTGGAATTCCTATGTATTATAGTTTTACTAAGAAAAATTAACAGAAGACCTTTTTGTAGTGATATTTTGCCAAAGGTAATCATTGAGTGTTATTTTACAGCGACTTTTCAGTGGAATGGTATCAATTTTTCCCATCAACAACACAGTAAGTCATTGTTGACAAAGATATGGTATCGGTATATTATTTGATAAAGTGTTACTTTTATCCTCCAGTTTCAAAATATACCTAACTGTTGTTTGACTAAGCACAGACTCAAAGATAACTTTAACAATTAATTTTGACTAAAATGTATTAAAAATTATAAAAAATGAAATATTAGGAAATAGTTTTGCAAAATAAAATATGTTTGTCCAATTTTTTATGTCCAATATAGATGTTTATGAATATATCAGTAGAAAATTTTATTTTAGCGACGCGTAAAAACAACAATTTTGCACTGGAGGGGTATAAATGTGACAATATAAAGTACACAATCTGTCAGTCACAAAGAATAAATGCTTCATCAGGAATATATTATCTATCTGCACCAAGAAAAGTAGAAGCTCAAAGTTTTCATCAATGTTGTAAGTTTTCAGTAAGTAAAGTATAATATGGTATCATTTTGAGTACATTTCAACTACATACCTCTCACTAAATCCAGAACAGCCAGAAACCATGACATCAAGTTAATGTTTGGGAACTTCAGGAGCAGAGGTATAAGAAGGAAAATGGCTACAGGAAGACTGTGAAGAATCAGAGGCGCCACGGGATAAAAACCTGGATATAAGAAAAAGAATGTTATTTTTCACAAGCAATTGATTGAAATACATGCCACATTATCATTCAATGAAGTAGCGGCTACATATTGCAACTGTACATAAATTGAGGAAAAAGATCTTGTTCATAACTTTAACATGACAGTACTGATATCCTGCCAATTTGCATACAGAGTCAACATACCATGAACCAAGTCAAGTAATCAAAAAAGACAGCTCTCAAATCATCCATTCCATCCTTAGCAGCTTTATTGGATCGCTCATTCTCTTTTAGCAGCATGGAAGAATTTGTGAAAGCCTTCACTAGGTTGAATAAATTTTCACCACGTGTTGAATACTTCCAGGACTGAAACAGAAAAAATTACATAATTATAATATTATTGGAATTTTTTAATGACAAAAGTTTAATACATACAGAAGGTTCTCCAATGTATCATATGAAGTATGGTAGAAATAACCACCCAGAACAAAGATAATATCAAGTCCTGGAATGTTTGCAATGTCTTCAGCAAATATCCTATAATCTGTATCACCTGGGATTATTCCAAACATATCCTGCATATAAAGTAAAGTCAAAAATTTATGAGCTATATTAGAAAGTACAAATAAACAATAGAAGATTGACAGATCGAAACACATCCATGGCTAACTCAAAAGATGAACCTACCAATTTAAACTAACTCAAAAGATTGAGTCCATTCAAATTCCTAAATTCTTCTAAAATCAAGCCCTACATTCTAGTATATTTTATTTGATTTTTGGAGTTGGTTTTTCTTTGTTTTGTACTGATTTGTTTTTTTGCTTCATTTCTCTTAGATGTTGAAGTGTTGGAGTATTTGAAGGTGAAGGACTGATTCAAGATAGAGATCAGGATTTATTCCAAGGAAGTTGTGCTTTGATCATGATGAACCCAGTTTACAAATGCTATTTTGTTTTACATTATTGCATGTTAGTTTAAATTGTAAATTGTTTCAAATAGTTTGGGAATTAGTTATTCAACCTATTTGAATTATACATATCTTATCATTTGCTATGCCATGATTATTTATCACCCTATGATAGATAATTATTAGTTGGTTACTAATATTATACCAACGTGGGTTGGTTAGATCTTGAGTAGTTTGCTAAGCCATGTCACAAATAATTGATATCTTTTGGAAGTGCAAATTCAAACTTGACTAATGGTATATGGAACATATTTGTGAAAAAGTGTGTCATGTGTTGTCACACAATGATATGATGTTGTTGATGACATGTGTTGCATGATAATCAACTAGGGTGGTAAATGATTTAGATTAAGGCAAGTGGAAGAGGTTGTGTGCCAAGATGGTGTGTCTTTTGACATTGGTTAATGATTCTATGTGAATCGATTGATAATAGTACCTGAGATTAATTAGAAGCCTTACCTCGATCGTTAAGAACTTAACCTTGTAAGTCAATGAAATGAGTTAAAACATATAACTACATGTATATAAGTATATAATAGGACAGACCTAACTCAATAAGTTAGAGTTTTGGCATATGATATCTCAAGATAAACCAAGCTATGTACCTTTGTTGGGGAAGGTGTTTGTTGCAAGACCCTACATCTTGAACAAAGATTGTTCCTAGTACAACGATGAGTCCATCCTATTCTTCTACTCTATGTGAGGGTGGAATAGTGAGATCAAGCTTATTGAGAGTGTCTATGTTGGATAGAGTTTAAAGATTTTTCTGTAATCTTCTTAGTTGCTTGATGGGTACATGTTATGGCTGACAGCGATGGAAAGACTAGATACCAGCTAGAGCGAGATGGCTGCCATAGCAAAAAGGACAATGGAAAGGTTTATTGGAGCTCACCGCCATAAGCCTAGCCGGGGCGGTGAAAGAGGTGGGAACCATAACCCTAGCTAGCTCTGGTACCATGTGAATTTTAGACAAGAGGAGATATTTTGCTATTCACAGATGTGCATCTTATTGATTATTGAGGAGATATATATACACTTGAGGTTTATGGGCCTCATGAGCTACATGGGTCAAGACACTAGATTTCTATACATACCCACTTAACACGTGTGGGTAGTGGGCAAACAGAGGAATGAATGGCAAGGGACAAATTTCTTGTGAGCAAAGAATCGCTTGTCCTCTTCCGTTTAAGGGTTTTTATTTTTTACCTAGTTGAGTAGTTTGAATTAAGGTTTTATAAATTTATTACTATAAACTAATGAATGACATGCAGGATACTTCTTACATAGAATAAAGTATTGGATCCTTGATTGATCCCTTCTTTTTTGCTGCACAATTCATGCACGAAGGGCAGGGACTATAAATCAACCAATGGATTCCTTCGGTAACATCATTGACAAAGAAAATAATAAATATGAAGGATTGAGATTCTGACCATCAGAGCAAATGTTCTCTTTTCATTTTAGAAATCGAAATAGGTACTCACTTTGTAGGTTATGGGATATATGCCTAGAAAGATACAAAATCTGGCACACCTGGAAAAAACTCCATTAATGCCTGATGTACCAAACCATTTGTCCTACCTTTGTTGCATTCATTGGACAAGACAGTGTTCCAGAAATACATCCCAGACATAACAAGGCAACTTTTTGTGATCAGATAAAAAAACCCCTACAATTTCAGCTTATAGGGGCTTACAGTACTAGGAGTCTAGGAGGGCTTTTAAACCCCAAAATAAGCTACCGTGGTTTTTCTGATTATTCTATAAGCTGAAGCTAGACCAAAGTACCAAACAGATATATCAATTGTGACTATTTTACAAGAACAAGCACATGAAATGAAGCAACAGAAAACCAAAAAAAAAAAGTAAGTAAACCATTTTTGAAACTTGTACAAGGAATCATGAAAGTTCAGAAACAAGAACCTGAGCAACACTATTTGCCATAGGATACTTTGCAGTCTGAGCATAAATACGGAAGGCCAAGATCCAGGTCCAGATTGGCAAACTAAATCTGGTGAGCAAACGACAAATGGCCTGGGTCAGATTTCAATGTAAAAAATCAACAAATATATATATATATATATATATATATATATATATATCAAACAACAAACACAAATATTTAGATAATATGCTTATGACTTATGATTGTTAGTGTTAGCAATGACATAAATCACTGGTGGTTTTACCCAATACTGCTAGAGCCAGTTTAGTTCAGAAAAACCACAAACACATGAAAACTAGTTCGAATCCATGAAATGGTGCTAGCACGCATTTTTCACATTTTAGAAAAGCAATAATTTTTAAGATTGTTGCCTGAACAATCAACATAACAAAAGGTTTCTTGTAACTAGGACAGGGTAACAGACTACTATTGAGGATCCTAAAATTAAGAAGTCCCCCCTTATGTATATGCAGAGATTCAGTGCATTACTGCATTATGAACTTGACAACCCAAATAATAGGCATAAAGTGTTCAAGAAACCTATCTGATGGGCCATTAGCACAGTTGTTGCACACAGAAACATATTAGCACATGACAACCTCAAATCTAGTCAACGAATATTATACTATTCTGGAGTATATCCAATAAAACTAATGTGTGTTAAAATTACCAACAATTAATAAAGCATACAGTCAAAGTAAGATGATTTCTTGGCAATCTCTTCATCAGATCAAACAATAAATGGATTACATGAATATCATTTGGTAAGATAATAATACTAAATAAGACAAAATTTAGTCTTCAGCTCTTTCATTGACTAGAGCTGCACAAAACACAATTTCAAATAACTAAACAAGAGATAAGTATGAAATAATACCAGCACCACCACTTCCAGAAGCTTCAATATTAATGAAAGCACCAATTGTGCTATTCCATTTATGTGTCTTTATAAAACCATGTGCTCCCTGGTTAAGCAGCATCAAAAGGATAAGAGCAGGTAAGTTGCTTCACTGAGCATATTACATGAACAATGGACAGATATGAAAATGACACAAGTATTCTTTTGTTTTTTTCTTTTAAATCGTTGTTTAATTTATGCTTTACCATTTTCTAATCCATAAGCAGCAAAGAATATTTGGTGGAATATCATGTGTTTCTTTTCTGTGATAGATATGATTGATAGCAGGATGGTCAGCACTGTAAGGAAATTTTAAAGTTATCCTACACTTGGACCAAAATTAGCTTAGACTAAGGTGCAGGCAACTAAAATTGGCACCTTCATTATGGACCATTTGATATGACACTCAGCTGAGCAACCAGAAGATATTTTTACCAAAACCACAAAAAATGTTATTTTCTATCATGTGGTTTTGCACATAAGGTCTAAAGGTTAGATGATAAACTGATAATTGATCGTGGCATACCAAAAGAAAAAGTTCTTCTGCGCCATTGAAAAGGAAAACCACCGGTCGAGGAGGACCCACCCAGAATCAATGATGAGTCGTGATAGCTCAAGCATAGATGCTGGACAAAAATACTTCAAAGATATATCATGCCTGATGAAAGTCTGGATAATAAAACTGCATTTGTACATACCAAAAAGTCATTGTACTTACCAACACAAGAACCACAGTCAGCTGCACCAGGAGAACCAAGTGGACTGTCAAAATGCCCATTCACCAACAAGGATGGATCATCATCTTCTGAAACATTTGGAAATCCTGTAATTAATTGTTATATCTTAGAAAATGATTTGTTTTAAATTATTCTTCACGGAAAAACAATATCCAAAACAAAGTAGGTTATCTTATTAATCAGTCGGCATTTTAAAAACCCAACCCAAGTTGAGGTGGCTCATGTATATTAGTGGTGAATTCAATACCAAAATTGGAAGTTTATATGAGTTACAACTTTAGACAAACCATGGGTAATCATCCATACAAACCTGGTGAGTGTTGGTATGGGCTGGATGTTATAATAAGTAAATAAAAGTTTAATACTGGATCAGTCAATGAACCAGTGTAGAGACTACTTTTGGCTTGATCAGCAGTTTACTGGTTGAACAGTGGTTCCATAAATGAATATATAATAATTGTTGTGAATCTAGACAGCTGATGGCCTGATGGCACATAGCTCTCACCTGGAGGGTGCACCCTCAGGAAAGCTGATGACACTGATTCCACCCCTTTACAAAGCCATGTGCAATTAAAATATTTTTGTTCAGTGACACCCCTAAAGTCATTTTACCATCCATATAACCCCACCCCCAAGTCCATTTTCCCCATATTATCGCCAATTTTTGTGAAATTTTTATCAAATCATGATACATCAGTGACCATGCCCCCACATTCACATTGCATGACACATGGGACACAGAGGGATGGTGCCACCCATCGAACATGATGCCACAGTGAAGAGAGATAGGGGTACTGATGAGAAAGGGGGAGAGAGTGATAGATAGATATAAGGGCAAGCTGCCTAGTGGGTTTAGTGTATTCATGGATCCTGGCTTCTAATGTGTGATGATTTCACGGAAATTCATGACAAACTAGTGAAATGGCGGGAAAATAGATGCATTTGGATGGTAGGAACTAGGAATGACTTGCTGGGGATAATTGACAAAGGCAGTGACTTGTACAGGGGTTTTGGATTTATACCCTTTTTTCTAAAATGGTCCAAGAAGTGAACCAGGCTGGACATGGCTCTGGTTCTGTTTTTTCACATTGAACAGCTGTTTGCCCAGTTTTAGTTACCAAGCTTGAAGAAGCGACTGTACAGGTAAGAAGTTGCATGGAATCTTAATTAACTTTATAAACTAAAAACTAAATTGAGATATTCTTACAATTACCAATGTATTATGTAGGTAAATTGTATGATGGATAGGAATGAACAAACATGAAAACCAGAACATCATGGAAAGAACTATTACATGGAACTGAAGTTTGATGATGACAAAGAAACATGATGTAACTTGGGAAAACAAAATCATGTGATATTCTACAAAGTACCTCATAACAATATTCTTGTGATTCCTGTAGCCTAGAGTTACTCTGTGACGCAAAAACATCATGCTGAAAGAGCCACTAACAAGTGTTTCCTCAACCTCTATTCTGCAAGGAAATAAAGGCAAAGTCAATAATTGATGATAAACAGAAGAAAAATCAAATAGAACTTGTTCTTTCAGTTGAATAGATCCTGCACCAGGTTTTTTCTTTTTTTTCAGTGGTTCATCGTAAGGCCTAATGAAAAATGTATATTATGAGCTACTTTCCCAGATTTTTTTTGGAAGAAATTACGTCCCTAGATTTTTACTCTCCGCAGGGTGAAGATCCTGGACCCATCATTGATCCATTTGTCTAAAATCATGAACGCTTACTTTTGACTACCTAAAATTAATCCACCAAGGACAGTCAATCCGAAGATCAATGCATGCACCACCTAAAAGTACCGCTTCCATAATGGTGACTTGGCCAAGGTGTTTGGTTTAATTTCAGCAATTTTAATCCAACCTTTAATTGGTCCATTCAATCAATGCTAAAAAGATCCAAAACCCGCCCCTCAGATTGAAATCAGAGGGCACCAAATGGTTCCGCAAAATATCTTCCACGAGCGTTTACCACTTTACCGTTTGTTCACCTAAAGCAAGAAAAAATAGAAAGGAGAAGGAGAAAAAAGTCCAGATACCATAGAAAGCGCGAAGCCTCGAAACCCTTGTTTAATCCCCTTTAAGGTCTCAAACTCAATTCAACTGTCTTGGGAAGGACAACAAACCCCCAAGAACACCCTCGCGATTCAGAGCAAAATCAACCGCCCTCAAAACCCCCCCTCCGCCCCAGAGGGCATTCCAAAAAACCGTGGACGGGGCCCCCGTAAACGCGGAAGGGTAAAGAAAGAAAGGGCCCTCCGCACCTAACCGGCCCGCGCGCGGGTAGCCCTCGGTGCCCCTTGATGTCGCCCGCGGCCCAACCCGGGCCCCTCCTGGCCGAATAACTCCTCTGCTTCCGGCCGGAAGAAACCCCGAGGGCCCGGGGGGGGGAGGGGATGGGGCCGGGGATTCGAGGCGGGCGGGGAGGTGGGAAGGGCCCTCGGGAAGGGCCCGGCGGCGGTCGGCCCCAGCGGGGGACTCGATGTGGATACCTAGACGAGGAGGGACATGGCGCCTAGAGGGGCCAGGGCTACAGCAGGCGCGGTCCGCCCACCTCCAACCGGCCCCCGGGAGGGCGAGGGTGAGGGGGTGGCCATGGTGGGGTATGGTGGTCAGCCTGGCGGGGTCGGTTTGTAGTTGCTGGGGCGCAATGGGGTCTGGGGCTCGTACTTTTTGCCTGGAATGATGGATTTGGGCCCGGTGTGGTGGAGTGGGATGGTTTTGGTCTTTTAGTTCGTAGGGTTTTTTGTAGGTGCAAATTTTGACTCGGGATCCGGCCAGGCTTTTGCCGGGAGGAAAGCCAGGCAATGGGTTTTAATTTTTCATCGTAGGAAAATTTTCTGAAGGCGGGAGCAATGTTAAATTGAAACCTTTACGATTTGGAGGGTCTTATGTGTACCCTTTCTTAGGTTCGACGGTGTTAGGGCCCACCATGTGCTTGATGTGTCGGCGAAGGGGTGGAGGGAGGTTGTTGAGATAGGATGGAGGGTAATGGGGGGCAGAGCGAATATCGGTTTGGGTGGATAAAAGTGGGATTGTGGTTCCTTTATTTACCCGTAAACTTAAATTCACCAATAGCCCAAGAGAATTTAGCCCAATCCTCTTGGATGTGGCGATAAAATGAATCCATTATGTCACCAACCTTAAAAGCTCCTCCCTATTTATTTTCAACTCCATGCATCTTTTCTTCTCAATTCCTCCTTCAAAGGCTTTCTTGCTTGATAGAAAAGGCATCAAAGGGGTGGCAATGTTGTTCCCAATCAATAGAAAAAATTTGCCAAAAAACAAATGGTATAAGTACAACATAGGGGAGCGGTGTCCAACCGGGAAGTCGTCGATTAAGAATTGTATCCTCTTTCCCACGGTTCTTGATTTTTGTTATTTTTTATTTTTTTGCCAATGTTTGCTTGAGTAGATGAAAAAAAAAAGGAAGAACTTGGATAAGGGAAGAGACAAAAAAATAAAACTAAAAGGATTATAGGGGCCAAGGAACGGAAACAACCTTGAATTCATTTTTTTTTGTTCTTGTTGGACTGAACACTTTGTTGGTGACTTTATAGATAGTTTTTCTTGATCAGTTAACCTCGATGAAACTCCCAATTTATCTTTCTACTTTATTCCGACAAGAAGGAAAAGACTTCCTAAAATCAATTTGAATGGGTTGAATAAGTGTTAAAATTTAAGCTGTTATGGACCTCCAATGAGGCAATATTAAATACACCAAATTCACATATTTTGATGTATTCAACTAATTGCAAGCAACCAATTCCCACTTACTCGAAAAGGCTGTAAATTACATAACTGATTTCATGCTTGACCCCAATGATTTAGATCCTTATTTAACTGGATTCAAAGTTACCCAAGTAAAAAACCTCCCCTTAAATAGCGGAAAATAATTTTCAAAAAGCTCAAAACTCACAAAAGTAATTCGTAATCCTATTAAAATTTGAGGATCTGGTGTGACCACTTTTAAGTTACTAGGTTCGGAACAATTTAGCTTTGAAATGCATCTGGACAACCGTAAGCTAGAAACTTGTTTGAATCAAAGGTAGATTTACCATTTTTTAAATGTCCATTTAATATCACAATTGGAATAAAAACTTACGATTACCAAGGATACCTTGATGGTTGTTATTGTAGGTTGGAGTGTTTATCCTAAAAAATTTATAATTAAAACCAAAAAAGATTGTTATAGGTTGTTGTTGAAATCAATCCTTGAATTCTTAATTTATTGAAGTCTTAATTCATTAGCTTGACTTGTGATAGCACTTTGGTGTATTTAGAGGGTGATAACCCGATTTGGAGGTTTTTGAGCCGTGGTTAAAATAAACCCTCGAGGGTTAGATCAGGAGTCAAAACGACATTAGGGAAAGCCAAAAATGGTAAAGCCTAAATTTAGAATGGGTTGATAAGGTGGGGTTAAACAAGGGCTTCTTTTTACCCAAGCTCAAAATTAGCAATCTCTATCTCAAAACCCCAAAATCGAGCCCTATATAGATAAGGCCAGGGAGGAGGTACACCATGGCCAATTCCCCTAGCCCTTTAAAAAAAACACAACCCTTTCCTTAACCTTCGTTTTTCCTTGCTTCCGTTTGGGGTTTGATCCATTTTGCTAGATTTTCCGTGTCCAGGGCCCGGAACCTCCAATCAAAATTATGGTCGAGGGCTGGAAAGGACTGCTGAAAAAAGGTTCGGGGGATTTCTCAAAAATCTTGGCCGGGGGCAACGAACTTTGGAGGCCCCAAGCCCGGAAAAAGTTAGCCTTTGGACCCCCAGCGAACTGATTAATTTGTCCCCAGGAAACTCCCTGGGTTTGCAAGCTTCAGGCCCTAAGTTCTCATCCAAGTATAAATGCATCCCATTCTATTTCCAATGGGTACTTGCCCTTCACGTAATTTATTACTTTGGCCCGGAGGGTCCAAGGGTGGCATTGTGATGGAGTTTGAAGGTTGTTCCTTAGAAGTCTATATCTTGTGCTCAAATAAAAATAATTATTTTTTTTGTTGTTGAAATAAAATCTTTCACAAGAAGTCATCGTATAAAATTAAAGTCGAACCGGGACCTTATCTTCATAGAGGAGAATCAACAATGGAAAAAGTTTAAGCGCTAAGGTTGTATTTGGACGGGGACACTTAGGAGGAGGTTAGGGCGGGAACTCTTAGTTGGAAACTCTAATGACTCTCCCGGGGTTGGGGTCGTCTCCAAATGACCGTTGGCCCCATAACCCCCTTGCAACTTTGTTGTAAGTTAGGTAACAATTCTCCCTTTGTTCTTTTTCCAATTTCCGCCCCTCTTGCCTTTTCCCGGGTCCGGACCCCTTCCCCACCGGCCCCTTTATTAGAGGGGGGTTTAAGTAGGAAGGGAATCATTTGATCTATGAGCCATTTATTACACCCTATGGGTCTTATCATTGAACCAACTATTTATTCACCCATACGTGTTATCCATAAATCGTTTAATGCATTGCATTTTTGGCCGCTTGGCTTTCCCGGGTTGGTTACCCAATGGGCCCTCGGCCCGGAACCCCCGCACTACCCCTAGGTTTCGGAAAATTTGGGCCCGCCCCGCCCTTTGGGCCCGGGGGTTTCCAAATTCGCAAACTTTGCCGGGACATGGGGCCCTGGGGCTGCCGCCCCCAAGGCCTGCCCCCCGGCGGCCATGCCACTCGGCCACCCCAGGGGGTGCCCGGGGCCCCCCCCCCAACCCCACTAGGCCGGGGCCCTTGGGCAACCCCTGCCGCCCAAGGCCCGGCCTTTCGGCTACCCGCAACCCCCTTCCCCCAAAAGGCCCGGGCCCCCTTTGGCCTCTATCCCCTTTCAAGTCCCACTTGGCATTCCTACAGAGGGACCCTGGCCCCTAATTTAACCAAGAGTTTTTCCTCTAGCAACTCTTATATTTTGGGGGGATCTCCCAAACATTACCTTTCGTATGAATTCAAATTTTAAAGGTATCCCTACCAACCTTAATTTGAGTTATTTAAACTAAAAATTATTGAATTTGGAGTGCTCTTCGGGAACCCTCGAAGTTGACGATAAGGGAAAAAAAAGATTTAAGTTTAGCCCGGAGCCTTTTGGAAAAGCCCAAATTTGGAAAAGTAAGGGTTTAAATGGCAGTACTTAAATAATCCCATCCTCTTGGCCTGGTTTTCCTTAAATGGGCAATTAATAAATGAAAAATGTTTATCCATGAACATTGGCATGGTTTGGCTTCCAATTATAGCCATCTTTGTTGCCGGGCAATGGTTAATTTTCCCAATTTGTTTTTTTTAAAGGTTTGGTTTTAAAAATTTCCCTTCCCCATTTTTCCCAAAAGGTTTTTTGGGCCCCACCCCCCGACCCCTTTGGGCCCTTTTTCCTTACCAAGCCTTTTTCCACAAAAAAATGGTGAAGTTTGAAAAAGTTTTTCCTGGAACCCCCCCCTTTTTGGGGATAGGGGAGGGGCCTTGACGGGTTACACAGATTGAATTGGGGCCCTCATTCTCCCCAGACCATTGGTCACGGGGAAACAAAAACCCAAATCAACTGTACTTTTGGGGCCCCTTTTACAAAATTTTGAACCTTCCAATTTTGGTTAAGTTTAAACCCCTTTTTTTCCAAAATTTAAAGGGTTTCCCCCAATTTAAAATTCTTTCCCCCAAAAATTGACAGGCCCAAATATTTTTTTAAAAAAGGGGAATTTTTAAAATTTGCCAAAGCCAATTCTTTTAGGGAAATTTATTTAACCCCAAAATTTAATTTTTTCTAAAAATTTTTTATAACTTCCAAAAGTTTTTTTCTTTTAATGTTTTTTTAATTGGGTTAAAAAAAATTTTTAAAAACCCAAAATAAGAAAAATTTAAATTTGTTACTTTTTGAAAAATTTTGCCAATTTTTTTTTTAAAACCATTAAATTTAAAAGTAATGAAGGAAATTTAATAAAAGGGAAAGGGTTTCAGTTAAGCTTTTTGGAATAATGGGAAACTAATTTTATTTTTTTTTTTTAAAAGGATTTCATTTGAAAAGGGTTTTTTAAAAATTTGTTAATTGAAAATTTTGCCCCTTTTGTTTTTAAATTTTTTCATTTAAATTCTTTAAAAATTTGCCCAAAGCCCCTGCGTCAGATCATCGCATGTTTGCACACGGCTGCATCTTCTTCCCTACCTTCGACGTGCTGCGCCGCCGAGTTAGCACCGCCGCCACTCCGCGCTGCCCGTGCCCCTTTCCCCTCTCCTGTTCCGCCATCTCTCACTCGGAGTCATCGCCTCGCGCATGCCCTAGTGCCCGAGTTCTCGTCGCCATGCCGAGAAGCTTTGCCGTCGTAGATCTCCACCGACAATGAGTCTCCGCCGCGTCCGATGGTCCTACCGATTCACCCTCGTCAGCCGCATTCATTTGCCCCAAGCCCCGTGCCGTATCATCGCATTTTTGCACACGGCTGCATCTTCTTCCCTGCCTCCGGCGTGCTGCGCCGCTGAGTCAGCACCACGTGTCACCGCATGTCGCCCAAGCCTGTGCCAACTCAGTGCCCCGCTGCCTCGCACCCTACCCCATCAGCGCCATGTGGTTGCCACATCAGCCTTAGCCGCCGCGTGGCATCCACGTCTGTGTGGTCCACCACGTCATCGCAAGATCCCTCATGGACGCAGTCCATCGTGAGGTGAGCCACTGACATGTGGATCTCACGTGTCAAAGGCAATTATTTTTCTTTTTATTCTTTTCCAGAAAATCAAGAATTCTCAGCCAATCGCGTCGTGACATGTGTTACCTCTTTTTCTTTTCTCTCATTTTCTTATCTAAGAAACTTTCAGGAGCCTGTTCTCTTTCCTTCGAGCTCCGATTCCGGTGATTCAAATATATAAATTCATGATCTATCTTTCAGTACCATTCTTTTCAATTTTTGATTTTTTGAATTTATTTTATTTATTTATTCTCATTTCGCGTGTAGACGACGCAATCGAAGCTCAGTTGAATCAATAGGCAGAAGTCTTCCTTGAACATGTTTATCCCAAATTTTATGAAAAGTTTATGTTGTTTTAAATTATACATGCTTACTTTTATGTAATGTACTTTAAATATAATTTTAAGGTTTAGTTAAATTCCAGATTTGTTATACCCTTATTGGTATTGATCATGTCGAACTTTTGTCACCCTAGATGATACGAGCTATTTTATTTGGTGATAACGAATAGTATAACATGGGACGGTAGAATTGCTTAGTCCAGCTTAAACGTTTCGATATTATGCCACTGTGGGAATCATTTCAAATATTGTTTAAACTTATTTGTGAAGTTGCGGCAAGTGGTATTGCTGCTGAAATAAAGTGGAAATAGTTTAGACTTGGGTGGATGGATGTTTGGTGGGTGTTGGATGTACGAGACCTTATAAAGTGAATGTTCCACCCTAGTCAATTAAGGACCGAAGTATGTGTTACCATAAACCGAGCACTATTGTACAACCACACGCCTATATGGGTACGACTTGACTAATTAATTTGTGTATCTCGTTATTGGCTTCGCTATTTGGTGGAATGTGGGTATCGGATAGAGATAGTTTTTCCCCACATAGCGCAAGAGGGGGCTTCTGATTGGGTGGATGTAACCCTTCAGCGGTGAAATCTTAATGGACAAGATTAGTTGCAGGTTATACATTGTAAAGACCTTGTCATGATCTCTCTACTGACACACCAAAGGAAGTATATTAATTGTATGGCAACAAGAGTCACTCATGTCTTGTGGGTAAAGCTGTACACACTCTACAGAGTTAAAACTATTTAAATAGCTGTGCATGCGGTCATGGGCAGGCGAGATATGCTTGCACATTGTAGATCTTATGGTTTTATTTTAAATGAAAATGATGATTTGGGAATCTGTGAGTGGATGGAACTCTCGGATTATGGATTGGCGGTTGGAGCCAGTCGGATGATTGGGACATGTTTAGTTGTTATATTAAATTCAATTATTAATCAATTAATGATCAAATGATGCCTTACAAAATTACTATTGGTATTTAAAATTAAACATTGCTTTGTGCTAAAAGAAATATTAAGCCTCCAATTATTCAGCCTTGCATATAGTTATCGTGCATTATATTTTATTTCCAAGACTTTTGGAGTACATTTTGTGATCACCCTTACGACATCCCAATTTTCTATAGAGAAGTGTGCAAATCTATGTATTGATCATGAGGCTATTGTGAGAACGTAGCATTGTCAGAATTTTTGAAACTTTTGAAGCTTGATCATCATATAAAAATTTTATATAAACATTGATGATACATCGAACTATACAAAAAACTTCAAAATTTTCTAAACTTGATTTGTACCATTTTTCATTTGGTTGAAGTTTGCTGGTAAATCTTTATCAGGAAAGTAGCACTTTCCAAAATTTTAAAAATTAATGAAGCTTGATCATCATTTTAAAATTTTATGTAAACATTAATGATGCTTCATAACCACGCATACAAAATTTTAAAATTTTATAATGTGGTCTGTTTCATTTTTCATTCGGTTCAAACTTGCCGGTCAGCGTTTTATCAGGACAGTAGCAATGTTTGAATTTTTAAAAATACCACATATTTGATAATCATCTAAAATTTTTATGATAATATCATTGATGTGTCAGAAACCTTAAAAAAATTTCATAAATTTTTAACATTGTTTGAACTATTTTTCGCTCGGTGCAATTTTGCCAAGATCTCGGCAAAACCGGCCAAGATCTCGGAAATCTTGGCGAGATTTCGGTCCAACCGGTAGCTCTAGAACCGGATTTGATTTCTGTTTTTATATTTTGGCCAGAATTTATTTGAATTCTCGAGATCTCACCAAATTTCGTTCTCCACCAGAGATGGTATTTCGAGTGAAATCGAGATTGTGAACCCTACCACCAGCTCGCGTAAGGGTAGCTAGGGTAGCATTGAGAAGAATATTGCCTATGGTTACCCTCTGATAATGCGCGGAGTTATATAGGACAATAGATATAGAGAGTTTGGAACAAATACAGCTACTCTATCCTACAATACACTCAAGAAATGATATAATATATAATGCATGCTTCAAGTTCTAATCAAATACACATAGCTTGAAAGTGACCATATACATGCTTGAAGTTTTCTTTACATAGAAGATCAAGGAGATTGATTTTTTTTCTTCATGTGCGAATTCACCACTGCATGCCCAAGCCCGGCCGGCCGTCGCTCTCGGTCTACACGGGTGTGCGCGAGGAATAATTAATCCAGCGACACAAAGTCTGTTGTACATGCAAACAAATCGACGAAGAAACAGTATCAAGCTAGCAACTGCTCACTCCTCTTCTGAATAAATGTAATTCTAACTTTCAAATTTTGTTTATAAATATTTATCATTCTACAATTTTAAGAAAACTTAATTTTAACTCTATTTTCCTTTGTATATCCATACTATTCATTATTTCCAGCATTATCTATTACAGTGGAATGAAGTAACTTACACCATCTAAGAGTGAGCTAATAAAGAAAGATGGAAAATACTACCTTTATTATACTCCATAGAGTTACTGGCCAGAGAGCACCTCCACGTGTAATCTCTCCATGAAAGCCCCTTAAAAATACGTAATTACGTTTAGTCCTTTCACAGGTTGAGGTAATTTTGTTGCTGATTTCATTGAGCTAACAAATGATGTTAGAAATTTTTGAAACTTTTTGAAAGGGTCCTCAGAGCATTCCTAACCTACCATAAAAAAATGAATCAAAATCAAACCTTTACAATTTTCCAAAATTCTGACAATGCTATTAATGCGTTCATAGTAAATCCAATGATATATAATTGAGATAATAAATTATGTTGGAAAATTTTGAAACTTTTTTATAAGGGTCGTGAGAGCATTCATAAGCTACCATAAAAAAATTGAACCATGACTAAACTTGTGCAATTTTTAGAAATTCTTAATGCATTTAGATTTCGCTATTTTTAGTTTTCTAGAGCCATCAAATGAATTTAATCTCTCAAACTTTTTGAGAAGGGTCCTCGGAGAATGCCTAATCTACCATAAAAATTTCGTATTATGATCAAGCTTGTGCAATTTAAAAAAATCTGAAAATGGTGCTAATTATTTAGAGCGACTTTGCTGATTTAATTGAGTTGTTAAAGCATGTTGGAAAATTTGAAACTTTTTGACGAGGGCCCTGAGAGCATGCCTAGGGTATCATAAAAATTTCAAAGCATGATCAAACTTGTGCGATTTTTAATAATTTTGACAGTGTTATTGATACATTTAAATTTCACTGATTACCTGGAAACTCACCCTTGCCCAGCGTGCCGCTGGCGTATTCATCTATAGTATTTATTACAGTGGAATAGAGTAACTTATACCATCCAAGCGTGAGCTAATAAAAAAAAGTGATTTAATCATTTGTGCATGTACTTTGATTGAAGTGCCAAATTCTAAAAGATCATCTATTCAGACATGGAGGGGAGTACACGGCAGTCCGCATTCGATTTCTAGAAGATTGTTACAGGTACGCAGATCTAAGCGTCAATGTTCTCTATGGCCCATATATACATGACAGGAGTAATAAAACTATTAGTCCAGCAAGATCTAGCAGACGTCTTCACACGGTGTAGTGTGTACTAGCTTCACGTCTTCGCCTAACTAAATGGCATTTATACGACGGCATGAGCTAGCTGCAGCTTGTAATAATCCAGGCTACTTTTGTTGACCAGTTGGCCGTTGAGATCGATGAAGATCACAGTTCATGACACTCCTCGTGTGCATGTGGAATTAGTACTTCCTGGAGTTCGTTCCATCGTTCTGAAGCCATACTTAAACATGCATCCCCCGCCCGGAGTCGAACGGCGGCGGAGCATGCTCCTTGAGTAGAAGTCGAAGAAGCCGGGGCCAAACGGCGGAGCAGAATCTTGGGCTTCTTTCGAGCCCGCCGGGAGAGCTCCTTTCTTCACAGATGTTGGTAATTGGGTTCTCGGAGATTAAGGCGAATGAATTCCAAAATTTCCCAGCAGCCGTCGGCGATATGCACGGATGTGGTAGCGGCCAGCGAGGAAAGCCGCGACGGGAGCCTCGCAACTATTGCCAATCGGGATCCTCTTCGTCCTCACGAAAAGGAGCTCAAGATGAAGAGCACTTTGACCAATAATATCTTCTTGTTTCTTTTTGCGACTGACAATAGTGAATATTGAGGGGCTGTTTGTTTTCACTGTGGATTTTAGATTTTAGTCCTGAAAGTTGAATAAAAAGCAAACAATTTGATTCTTAGAATCGATTCTCATAATTCAGCTCACTCATATACACTAGAATGCACAATTCATTTCATATGTGCTTTGTGGATTTTGAGAAATACAAATATAAGAATGACACTGAAAACTCCAAGTAATTACCCACCAAATGCTATCTCAGAATCTAGAATCCAAAATAAGCTTCTCTAAAGCTATTAGAGGATTGGATTCTCCAAAAGCAAATTTTAGATTTTGGACATAGAGACTGATTCTGTAAAATCTAGAATAAAAAACACATATGAAGTAGATTATGGATTCAATGTATATAGGTGAGCTGGATTGTGAGAATAGACTCTTAGAATCAGACTGTTTGTTTTTTATTTAGCTTTTAGGGTTACAATCCAGAATAAAAAAGAAAAACAAACATGCCTTTAGATTGGCCAAAGCGAAAATTATATATATGACTAAATTTGTCTAAAAAATTCTTTAATAACATCGAAACCCTGTTATGTTTTACAGATACATTAGAACGTAAAGTTGGTGTTCAAAATCGTATTATCAAGCTCTGCCATATTGGGATGCAGAGCTGAGGTCTATGCCAGCAAGTGGCCGACCTTAGAGGGACAACCGGAGAGAAGTAAAACGAAAGGTCGCTCTGTTTCTGAACCTGGCCATCCGTCATGACCGGCACCATTACTTCCTATGACTGAACCAACAACGCTGCAAGGATCAATCAAGGCCATTGAGGCCTCCAGGACCTACTTCTCTCGATTAAAACCAATAGAGATGTTAGATCGCCATAGCATTTTTTTCTCTTCGGCTTGAAGCAACAAGCTATGGTGGCGATAAGGTGACGCTTCATGCTATTTTTTTAGGGGCTGTTTGGTTACCGCTTGCATTTAATCTGTTATGAGTTCGCACCACCCCAGCCTAACTCTGGGGAAACAGTTATAGAGCTCGTTTCCTACGAGCCTGGTTGTGAATGCTTTGTGCATCATGCTGGTGTTTGCACCCAAATTTGGCATGACTAATGTCATAGAGACCGGTTTTGGTAAGGGATAAATCGGTTAGAGCAAGCCGATATGATGTCGGATTGGAAGGCCTCAATCTCAAGGAAATCGAGTTCGATACGGGCATGTTAGGAGATTGAGAAGGATACGATCGGGCTTTACATGGAAAGGAGAGGTGACCGACATGGATACTGCTCATCAAATTTGGAAGGAAGAGACCAACATGGAAAGGAGAGGCCGATATGGATACTAATTGTCAACGATTCTATCGGGACTCGGTCGGCTATAGGCTATATAAGAACATCCAGAGGCAAGGAGAAAGGACGCCAGAGCCAACCCACAAACACGCATCTACTTTATTTACTTTCCGTCAATTAGAGTAGCCGATTTAGCTTGTAATCTTTCATCTGTAATACTCTTTGATCAATCGAGGCGATCGCCGTATTGATCTCGTTGCATTACACCCTTTGGTTCATCTTTTTCTCCGATCTTCTGCAGACGCCTTTTTCGGAGGAAGTGGCCTATTTACCCAGTGTCCGATTTGCTGCTTTTGTCAGCGCACGCCTTCTCGAGTTTATCCGCCTTTTACCCTTCCACTAGCCTTCATCGGCTAGTTGCTACCCTTACGTTCTATCGGCTTGTAGCCGATCGATCTAGGCCGACCAAGACCGTGGTACCGCCTTGCGACCATTAGATTTACCTTGTCGATTGATGGTCAAGTCGACCGCACGCCGCAAAAACTCGAACCCGGCGTTCAATCGGTGTGTTGCGATCAAAACCCTACATCACGCTTTTTGGTGTCAACATATTTTGCACGCCGGTGGGACCAAAGAACCAATCTACGGTGATGAACGCAAACAAGTCCATCACTCGGTACCGACGTCAACACGAGGCGATCATCACCGCCACAATGGAGGACTTGACTCGAAAGCGGCGACAAGAGATCGAAGAAATAAAAGTCGCTTTTGAGGAGATGATGCTGAATCGTTACCAAAAACCCAAAGAGGGTTATCCAAAAGACTGACTCTCCGACGCTCAACCCTATCGGCGCTACCAATAAACCACCGATCGTAAGTCGATACATGCCGGCTCAGCCGAAGTTATCTTCTATGATTGAGCGATCGGTACATCATGCGCCGATCAACCAATCATCGGCCTTGGTCACAACTTTGGGGCGATGATAGAAAACAAGCGTTAAGACAATCGCTCAAGAGGTGGCCACGCCAGAAGTCTGTTAGAACTATCGCAACAATTTCCGACGATCCGCTTCACGCTGGGCGCTAACTAACGTGGCGCTTAAGTCGGCATCAACAATTCTCGAAATGCCGACTCAACCCACGGTGCTGAAACAATCCGATGGATTCACTCGATGCTATGCATATACCGACGCTGTAAAGCTCAAAGACGCGTCGGCTACGCTATTGCCTTCGGTATCGCTTGGTGCCTATACCCAATCGACTACACAGCCGAACGAGCACATGTACAGGCCGATTCCGACCGTGAATCAGGCGACTCACAGAGTGGTTGCCTACACGGAACCCTTTGCACCCGTGCCAGAGCCACCTGCACCTACAGCCGATGGACGTGATCAAGCGCCACAACAATACCGGGTGATACCCAATCGGCAACCCGAGCTGGCACTCGGGGGGCAGGATGCTGTTTATGGCCAAAGGCCTAATCGGCAATCCGAGCTAGCACTCGGAGGGCAGGATGCTGTTTATGGCCAAAGGCCTAATCGGCAACCCGAGTTGGCACTCGGGGGGCAGGATGTCAACTGGGTCGACCGAATCTCGACTGTATTGAGAGACCAGTTTGGCATGCAACCAAGGGGTAGGACGGTCGGCTACCGAAAGCCGTACCCAGATTACATTGATCACATGGCCTATCCACGCAATTACCGAGTCCCAGACTTTGCCAAATTCTCAGGGGACGATTCTGTTACTACTTTAGAACACATCGGACGATTTATTGCCCAATGCGGTGAAGCTGCCCAGTCCGATGGGCTAAGGATTAGATTGTTTTCATTATCATTGTCTGGAATTGCTTTCACATGGTTCATAAATCTTCCTCCAAATTCGGTCCACTTCTGGAACGATTTAGAGAGTCGATTTCATGAATACTTCTTCACTGGAAGCCAAGAGCTCAGAATCGCCGATTTGAGCTCAGTCCGACAGAAGTCTGGAGAATTGGCAATTGAGTACATTAAGAGATTCAGAAAAGTTAGGAATCGGTGTTTTGGTGTAATATTGCCCGATAATCAACTAGCCGATCTCGCGTTTGAAGGGTTGATTCCTCCGCTTAAAGAAAAATTTGGCGGGCAAGAATTCACTGATTTGAGTCACCTCCTACACCGAGTATCGGCTCAAGAAAATCGTTTATCTAATAATGACGGCTTCAGAGAGGAATTTGAGGATAACAAAGATGAGATACAATCGGCTATAGAGGGTGGTCGATTGCAATTCGTAGAAGGGCCGACCATGAAAGAGGATGTCAACCATTTTTCGATCAACATGGTCCACTGCTCAGGCAAAGGAAAGGAACCTATGGACGAAGAACTTAAGCCGATCCAACGCAGGCAACTTCAGTGCTTAAGGACTCGAGAGATGAAAGAGGTATTCATCTAGCTGTGAATTGGCCACACGAGGAAGCTGAGTGTGTATCGGCTGCTTAATGTCCAAAAGCCGATGAAGTACAAGCCGATGATAGAAATTTTTGGAAGATAACAAGTTATCTCCCAAAAATGGGGGGCATATGTTTGCACCCAAATTTGGCATGACTAATGTCATAGAGACCGGTTTTGGTAAGGGATAAATCGGTTAGAGCAAGCCGATACGATGTCGGATTGGAAGGCCTCAATCTCAAGGAAATCGAGTCCGATACGGGCATGTTAGGAGATTGAGAAGGATACGATCGGGCTTTACATGGAAAGGAGAGGCTGACCGACATGGATACTGCTCATCAAATTTGGAAGGAAGAGACCAACATGGAAAGGAGAGGCCGATATGGATACTAATTGTCAACGTATTCTATCAGGACTCTGGTCGGCTATAGGCTATATAAGAACATCCAGAGGCAAGGAGAAAGGACGCCCAGAGCCAACCCACAAACACGCATCTACTTTATTTACTTTCCGTCAATTAGGAGTAGCCGATTTAGCTTGTAATCTTTCATCTGTAATACTCTTTGATCAATCGAGTTGCGCATCGCCGGTATTGATCTCTGTTGCATTACACCCCTTTGGTTCATCTTTTTCTCCGATCTTGCTGCGCATCGCCTTTTTCGGGAGGAAGTGGCCTATTTACCCCTGTGTCCGATTTGTTTCGTTTTGTCAGCGCGACGCCTTCTCAGAGTTTATCTGCCTTTTACCCTTCCAGCTAGCCTTCATCGGCTAGTTGCTACCCTTACGTTCTATCGGCTTGTAGCCGATCGATCTAGGCCGACCAGCACTGTGGTACCGGCCTTGCGAATTCACAGTTTACCTTGTCGATTGACAGGTCAAGTCGACTGGCACGCTCGCGCAAACCTGAACCCGGCGTTCGTCTGGTGTGTTGCGATCAAAAACCCTACATCACGTTTTTGGTGTCAACAGCTGGCCTGGTATCCGCACTGCACGCAGGCAACCAAACAGCCATCTTGCATGCGTATATGTAGGCTCACGTGATATAACGAGTAACCAAACGCTGGTTCTCTGACTCCCGTGAGTCTGATCGCGTAAAACTAGACAACCAAACAACCCCTTAGCCTAGTTTTACATAAAAAGGAAGGTCGATCAAAATTAAAAGCAATCCTGCCACTCCGGTCTGCTGCTTTGAACGTTTAACTACAACCAAAATTCTTTGCATACGATCAGTTCTGTTTTTTTTTCAAGACAATGAATTACCATGTTGCTTTTGATTTTAAGATATAGAAAGAGCAACGATGTTGGCATCTTTTGTTAGTGATATGCCTATGAGGTAATTATAAAGATGATTGTATCATATCTATGTTTATAAAATAATATGATTATTTTTGTTCCTTAAATATTAATTATTAGTGTCGATCAACAATTATGTGAATTGTTTGTGAAACTCCTTATTCATAATTTGATATTATTCTGAATTATCCCTGACCTTATATTATTATGTGAGATAATTGTGATTTATAGACTAGCAAACGTACTGATTGATAATCATGTTTCACGAATTATGCATATAGGGATATCAAGTCAATAATATGGATATATGTTGGAGAATATAGCATTGAAGTGACCTGTCACCATTAGACAATGTGAAAATTAATATATTCTTAAATGTCTTCAGTTGATCTCATACATATTATATGTGAGAACCTTAGACCTAAGATTGTTATAGTTTTCTACATATGTAATAGTATACTTAGGGGTTGCTAAACATTACTCAGTAATTAGATAGTCATAAAGATAATGTTCGAGTTTACTATGAAACATGCGGAGAAATGTGAGCGATTAAGATAGAATTTGCCTCTCCTATATATCGGGTGAGATGTCTCTAGGGCCCTCGATGTGGTTGCATTAAGGAAGTATATGGTCATACCGAATGTGATTTAGGAGTCAATTGCATCTAAGTAATCTACTACAAAACGAGTGAATGATCGAGCTATCATAGGATGGCACGTTTCTCACTTTGAGTTCGATTTGGTATCGTGAGACAAAGGGATTGATATATGAGTACTATATAGGTTCATCCGATATGATCTTTGTATATATTTAAAAGTTGCTTTGCACTACTAGGGGCAGATGTCGACTTATGGGCCGAAAGGAGTTTTCGAGCCATAGTCGAATACACAAAAACCTACAGACACAATGGGTTGGAATACACTAGTTTGGATTGGATCCGTCACATTAATAGGCTAAGTTAGCTCTACACCCTGGTTAGACCGCTAACGTAAGGTTCCACTGAGAAAAGGGAGGTTACGAGGATGAAACTGTTGTATCACTGTACCCACCAAAAACTCTAGCCATCACCGCTCAAGCCTACCACGTGCTTTGGTGGTAGCACATTGACGCACGACATTCCTTCCTCTGATGTGTGGACTTCGGTAGAGACGTTGCTGCTACTGCGGCGCTAATCAAAACGATTGTTCGGGTACATTCAACCACCACTTGAGGAAGTTCAGCCACCGCTCGAGCACGATCGACCACTACTTGTGGACACACGCTATGTTGAATCGGGCTATTTTAACTCTCCTTCCGCTGCACTGCACGTCTGGTGGTAATAATTCATAATCTCTCACTTGCTTGACATCCTAGTTTTAATTTGCGCTAGTGTAGCTTACTAGTATTCATTCATCTTTCACATTCAAATTCATGAAGTTGACATCTACAAAAATAGAAAACACATAAATTAAATTCAATTTGAAATACACATAAATTCAATTCAATTTGGAATGAAGTCACTAATTAACAATTCTTAGGAGTCTACACTGTTTACAACTTTTATTAAAAGATAAAAATAGTGTACATATTTAATATAATGTACATTACTAAGAGCAAATACTTGGTTGCCAATGTTCCTTTCAACCACAATTCCTGATCAGAAGATCCAAGCCTTCGACTGATTTGAGCATATATAAATAAAAAGCCTTCCACTACTTGAGGAACTCAACAGGGAGATGGCAGAAGGAGAGCGAGATGGATCCCTTAGCAACAGTGTGGGCAGCAAGAACACCAGGGAAACCATTTTGTCGTGACTGGCGGTGCCGGTGCTGGTGCTCGAGCTTCTTCAGCTTTAGGTGCCTCCATTGCAACTTTCGGAGTTTCCTTCTTCTCAACATGCGGCTCTACTGGCTGTGTCATCTGAGCTGTGCTTTGTCGGCCAAACTCAGGATGGTTGTCCTTCAAGGATCTACTAGATCTTACATCGCCCGCCAATCTGAAGAAATTGCAAATAAGATTGGGAAATACACAACACCATGGTTCAGAAAGCATCCATTGAATCTTTCACCAAGCTAAAGAAATATTATTAGTCTGACTACTATCATTGACATTTTACCAACGATGGGTATTACCACAATTCTGTAGTTATTACCATTTTAACTATTAAGACATGTATGCGAATTCTTTCTTGCCTAAGTATGCAGTAGGTCAATTTCAAAGAAGTAATCTGTTCACTGAAACATCAATTTATATCTTCACGATGCATGCTACATGTTGACACATGGAATTTATACTCGTTAATATTCAGTAATTAGCTATTTTTACAAGCAAAACACTGTATGTGTGATGTTGCCATGATCAAGACTGAACTGAAAACTATGATTTTTTTAGGGAGAAAACTTAGAGAATTGTATAGTAAAATTTGTGAACTAATAGGTGGTAGAGAGGCCATACATAGGAAATGCAAAGCTTGCTGTGCTGCCATCAGACCGGTGCGACAAGTTATGGATATAATCTGTGTTCTCATCAGGGTCAGCGAATCCATGCCCATCCCCCTTCTCCTTGGGAGCAGCAGGCTTCACCTCCGCACTGGCTTGTCGGGTTGTGTTCGGCGCCACCGCACCTTTTATGGGGCTGGAGCCCGGGCTCTGTCTTGGCAACGGTGGTAATGGCGCCAATGGGTCATTGAGGTTGCCTAGTTCACCTGATTTGCCATAGAGGAACAAATGGTCCTTTGAAAAGCTTGCGTTCCCAACATTAATACTGAAGAGAGATTCATTCGATGTGACACTCCACTCCGTTGGCGTCCTCGATTTGGACCTTGCGAAAACGGAAGACGGAATTCTTTTCGGGTCTCGACACTCATCTGATGCCCTAGACATGGACTGAACCGGTGGTGACTGCTTTGGGTCAGTGGTTGCATGGCTCTCAGTTTGGAAAGATGAGCCGTTGTGTTGCTTGACATCTGCCATCCTTGCATCTTCGCTGCTACCTTCTGATGGTGCACCCAAGGAGAATTGGCTGCCAAGTACTGCACCCTCTATCTGAAAGAAATCATCCCCATCTATGTCTTCTGATGATGTGGAAGATGAGGAGCTGACTTCCTTCTCAACATGCTTTGTTGCAGCCGGAGTCTGCTTATCAGTTTCGACGGTGGTGAAAGAAGGATTGGTGCTCATTTGTCCACTGTTCTTGTCTTCCTGTTGATGGACCATTTTGTGGTGTCAAGGGGACTTCTTGAGATCTGTCTCTTGCAACACTTCTTGATCATATTAATTCCTAATGAATGGAAGACAAAAATCAAAATTAAAGTCTCTTTTGATACAATTATTTGTGCTAACTCTGAACTTGTGGAGACCTTGTAAAAGGTATCTTTGGCATCTCAATTATCTCATACTGTTATGTTACTTGCTCATATATACGCAACCAGACAAACATTAATGTGCATTGTGCAAACTTAAAGTCAATGCTCACCAATTAATAAGTTAGCTCGGACAATATTATTAAGAAAAGATAGTACAATTATACAACCGAACACACCAAACAAAACTTCAGTTATTTCGAATCGACCAATCTTACTATATACATTGATCTTTCGAGGATTGGAAAATTATTGAGATCTCCATGGATTTCATGTGATACTGCTGTGTGTAATCTGTTGAACAGAGTCACCATGTGTTCGAAACTACATATTTGTGGCATGTAAAAATGAGAAAGCTGAAGGGCTAATCCTTTCAGGACATCAAATTTGTTTTTCCCCCACAGCAAAAATCTTTATTTTCATATCCTCATGGGAAAAATTTTCCAAATAAAATGAATAATGGGATGAAAAAATAGTGAATAGGTATACGAATATTATACAAGATTGTATATGTTCATTTGATTATGACAACCGAAAGAACAAGGGCTTACCACATCCACAAGAAGCATTCCATTGAGATGTCCAGCAACTTCCAAGTCCCCAATCTGTGCTTATTCCTCTCCCCAGGTCAATCTACCTAGCAACCAAATGAGGCAAATCAGCACTGCACATTACGAATAAAAGAGAAAGCAAAACAAGAATGCTGCGAAATGTTTGGTAGTATAGAAATATAATATGAACTATCAAGGAATATAGCGCCATGTTTACCTCTCTCCCCCTTGCAAACAAAATGTCTTCTCTTTGCTCTGAAATTTTTAGCGATGTGAAGAAAAAGACAGAAACGAAGGAAGGTAAACTAAAATAAGAAAAGAATTGCCTTACACAAAAATAGGAGGAGAAAATGGAACTACTTACGAGCAATGGGGTAATTTTGCCCGCTCATTCCCATCCTAAGATTCTAGAAGTGCCATTCCTATGCCATCACAACAAGTGTGAAGGAAGCAACGAATGCTGGAGGATAGGGTAGCTACATGATTCTATAGTTAGTCAATTATTTCCGACTTTCATGTTGATGCATGCGAACGTATGTGTTTCTGCAAGGTATAAATTTAGCATGTGTTACAAAACCGATGTAGACAGAGATAGTAAATTTTAAAGCAATTATAAGTTTGGTTAATGGTGGTTGTTCACAGCTGTATTTCTAGAAGGATCATCTATCCTAATTATAGTGTTTGCAAATAGGTTCGGTGGTATATGTGTATGGCCATATAAGGTACGTAGGGTCAGCTTAGGAGCCGTAGCTTTTCTAAAGGTGTTTTTAATTTTATGAGCTAAAAAGTAGTTATAGTTTTATAAGAGGCCGTTTGATAACAGCTAATTTTTATCATTCAATTTTTGACTTTTGCTAGTTATATGTAGCTTCTAGCATATATCAAAAGCTGTTTGGGCTATAGAAATAGGAGAAATTTTCCTATGTACCATTAGAACTTGGACTATTGGTCATCTCATTGTGTACCTATATCTATTAAATGAAATTTCTAAAGCAAATTTTTTCCAAAAAATATTTCTATAAAAAATAAAAATAAAATTTAAAATTATTAAAACTGATAGCATTTTTATTTTTTACTTTCTCAGTTTTTAGGCAATTTTTCCAAGAGCTTGCAATTCATGCGGCAGGTCTCGGGTTCGAATCCCTATAAAGTGTTTTTTTAGTTTTTTGCATCAACTTCACTTATTTAATTGAGCTATTAAATCATGCAGTAGATTTTTGCATTTTTTAAAGGGTCCTTAGAGCATGCGTAACCTACCGTAAAAAATTTGTATCATGATCAAACTCATTAGATTTTCAAAAATTCTGATAATGGTTGTAATGCATTTAAATTTTTTTTGTGATTTGATTGAGCTAATAACTTTGCAAATTCTTGAAATTTTTGGAGGAGGGTCCTGAGAGCATGACTACCCTATTGTAAGAATTTGAGATCAAGATCACATTTTCCTAATTTTTAAAAATTCCGACAGTGCTGCTAATGCATTTAAAGCAACTTCATTGATTTAATTGAGCTACTAACTTTGTAATTTTTTGAAAATTTGCGAGAAAGGCCTTGAGAGCGTGCCTAAGCTATTATAAAAAATTGGAGTGTGATTGAATTTTTGTGATTTATAAAAATCTGACAATTGTGCTGGTACTTTTTTCCTCTCTTTTGGGAGGTATTATTGAAAAAACCTACTTTCTGTTAAAGCCTCTATCTGTCTTAACGATTTCTTCCACTCGCAGCAACGCGTGGCCTGGTGTGCATATAGTATAATCTAATTTGGCTAGTTGGGACATGTTTGGAAACATGGTGCCGTACACATTCAACTGTGGCCCATAGGAGTGTTATTATTATTTTTCGAACAGGCCAACTTTACTTCGTTAAGTATTGTCGAATTACATGCAGTAGGAGTAGAGGTATAACCATGGATACAAATTTCATTGAATTTTGGCAAATTTTCACTAAAATTTTAGATTTCGGGTCACCACAAAATCCAAATTACCGGCCGAATAAATTTTTTTAAATTGCTACAGTAATTTTTTGGCCAAAAATTTGCCGAAATTTCATGATTTTTGATCGGTTTTTGAACTTTTAGGGTCAGATTTGACCGGATTTGGTCTAATAACCCATAAGAAAGTCATTTTCTATGAAAAATTTATTGAAAAACCAAAATTTTGAGATATTTTAAAATTTTAGCGTAAACACTGTCATATTTTTATAAAATTGTATAAGCTTGATAATGATCTAAAAATTTTATAGTATTATATTTAGTAGTGTATAATCATACAAAAAATTTAAAAAATTTAAATTAATTTTTATCTTTAAAAAATCAAAAATAGATTGAACATAATTGGGACAAGAACCTTGTCAAAATTTTATAAATTTTCTCGAGTGTGCTCATGATCTAAAGTTTTTATGAGAGATTAATAATTACTTCAATACTATTCTATAAAATTTTCAAAAATTTAAACTTTTTGTTTGGCCAATCAAATCTATGTAAGCATTGAACTCCATTTGTTATATTATATTTCAAAAATCAAAAGAGAAAGAACATAAATGGTACTGTGCCTTGTAAGAATTTTATAAATTCACTGGAGTGTGGTCATGATTCAAATTTTTTGTGATGTCTTAAGCATTTTCTTATCACCCTTCTGTAAAATTTTCAAAAAAAAGTTTAAACCTTTTTTGGTTGCTAAATCAAATCTATGTATTGATAATTAGGCTTTTATTAGAACGTGGCACTGTCAAAATTATTAAAAATTATTTAAGTATGATTATCATCTAAAAAAATTTATAAAAATATTAATGTTATATTAGGACCATCTAAAAAAGTTTAAAATTTTCTAACGTGGTTTGAACCATTTTTCATTTTGTTCAAGTTTGTCGGTAAGCCTTTTAACAGGGCAGTAGCACTTTTCAAATTTTTAAACATATGTGAAGCTTGATCATCATCTAAAAATTTTATGAGAATATTAATGATACATCATAACCATGCACAAAAAAATCAAAATTTTCTAACGTGGTTCGAACCATTTTTCATTCGATTCAAACTTGTCGATCATTGTTTTATAAGGACAAGAGCAATATTTGAATTTTTATAAATTGCTCAGATAATATAATCATATGAAATTTTTATGAGAACATTATTGATGTGTTAGGAACATTCTTAAAAAATTTATTTTTTGTTCAGTTGAAATTTACCAAAATTTCGCCCGAAATTCGGTCCGAAAATTCTGGATTTAAATTTTGCTTTTTGAATGTTTTCTGAAATAACGAGATTTTGTTGTAATTTTGGATTTCGATGGGAGCGAGATATAAACCGGAAATAAAATTTGAAACCCTAGGTACAACTCAATAAAACTCGGAGGCTCATCTCATAGACTCAAAGACAGCAAACTAGGCTTTACTCATATCCTCTATCTTGGGGCGGCAATGTGCGAATGGCTTGAGTGGTGGGCATTGAGCGAGATTTTTTTTTACCGGCTCATGGTACGACAAGCATGATACACCTGAAGTACAATACAACACAATAAGAATGACAGAGTAGTGTTGGACCTTGTGGTCAGGCACATGGACGGCATGGCATGGCATGTCATGTTAGTATAAGTCGTGTTTGGGCCAGTACGGCACAAAATAGACCCGATACTTCCAAAACAGGCATGACACAAGGTAGGACGCTCTATCGCGATATTGCGTCATGTTGTGGCTCATTCTATGGCCGGCGGTTTTTGCGGTCCTCGCATGCAAAGGAAAAAGAGACAACGGAGATGCTAAAAGATAGACAATGGGACTGAAGAGTACATACTCATTAACACTGAGCATGCGCACCGAGCCGCTTCATACTGAGTGTAAAGTTTTTAACGAGAAGTAACTCTATGATTGTTCAAGAATAAATAAAATTTAGTTTTTTTCCTCCAATATTTATGTCCATTGCTTCAACTCCGTGCATCTCTAGCTCTTTTTCTCTCGTCGCAATAATGCAAACGGGCTAATCCTGAGCCAGCACAACACGAAACCAGTTGGGTCAACACGGCATAGCATACTGTAACGGCATGACATAGTTTAGACATACGACCCGATAGGCCTATACTGTGCCGGCCTAGCATGGCGTGATGCCCACCCCTAATTGCAACAGAAGACAGTGAATTCGTCTCCACCGCAAGCTTCTGAATTCCAGTTACCTGCGCAAGTCTGATTCCGTCCTAGCATGCGTTTGATCCAGCAACTAACACACCCGAGATGTGCCACCGCCCTAAGAAAAACTTGCTGATTACCACACCACACCACTTGCTTGAGCAGACAATTCATGGAAGCTACCGTCGACATTCACCTTGCACCATCCAGCCGGTGGTTGGTCTCGCTCACTTAACCTCAGCTTGACTAATAAATGAAAAGCTTACCTCTGAACAGTTCAATGATCGTCCCACCAGACGAATATAGGCAACCTACTTAAAAGAAACCTACGAATCTCCCCCTCCCCCGTGCAGTGGAAGTGGGACCATGGATCAAAATATTGGTGAAATTCAACGAAATTTTAGCGGAATCTCATATTTCGACACGCCCGAGATTCATAATCCCGGCCAAATAAAAAAAATTGAAAAGAATTCAAATTGCTATGATCTCGAAAATTTTGGCCATCTAGATTGAAATTGCTACAAAATCAATGCTTTTAGAACTGGATGAAAACTGGCTAGGTGCGCTGGATGTCACCCGTAAGACCAGGGTTTGAATCCCGCACCTGACACCATTTTTTGGATTTTTTTACCTTAGTTACAAATAATTCCAGCACCTATCAATGACAAGGAAGTAGGCATAGCTTAGTTGGTTAAGCACTGTAACTCACTCGGTTGTGGGTTCAAATCCCGCATTAGGCACCATTTTTTTTGGATTTTTGGATGCATAAAAAAAATGTTGGCTTGACAAAGGATAGAACCCAGGATCTCTTGCATGGGTAGCATTCTATAAAATTTCGAAAATTTTCAACTTTTTTTGTTTGCTCAATCAAATCTATATAAGCATTGAACTTCATTTGTTATATTTCAAAAATTAAAACGAGAAAGAACATAAATGATACAATGCCTTTTAAGAATTTTATAAATTCATTGGAATGTGATCGTGATTCAAAATTTTTATGAGATCTTAAGCATTTTCTTATTACCATTCTGTAAAATTTTAAAAAAAATTAAACCTTTTTTGGTTGCTAAAGCAAATCTATGTATTGATTATCGCTTTTATCAGATGTAGTACTGTTAGAATTTTTAAAATTATTTTAGCATTATAATCATCTACAAATTTTATATAAACATTAATGATACATCAAGACCATCCAAAAATTTTTCAAAATTTTCTAATATGGTTTGAACTATTTTTCATTTTATTCAAATTTGTCGATAAAACTTTTAACAGGGCAGTAGCAAAACTTCATCAAACTTGATCATCATCTGAAAATTTTATAGGAACATTAGTAATACATAATAACCATGCAAAAAAATTTCAAAATTTTCTCACATGGTTTGTTCTATTTTTTATTCGGTTCAAACTTGCCGGTCAGCGTTTTATCAGGATAGTAGCAACATTCGAATTTTTGAAAATTCCTCAGACTTGATAATCATTTGAAATTTTTATGATAACATTACTGATGTGTTAGGAACCTTAAAAAAAGTTCAAAATTTTTTAACATCATTTCAATTATTTTTCGTTTAGTTGAAATTTGCCAAAATTTTGGCAATTTCGCATGAAATTTCGACAATACCGGTGAAAAAAATTCTAGATTTAAATTTTGCTTTTTAAATTTTGACTGGATTTTATCTAAAATAATGAGATTTTACCAAAATTTTGGATTTCGGCTGTCGACAAAATTTTATCCAAAACATAATTTGAATCTCGAGTGGGACTACCGTGTCGCCCCCTTCTTCCCTCATCGTGTCTATGCTCGCTCGCATCGCTCCTACCACATATGCGCCGCCGACCCTAGCATCGCTCATCACAACCTGTCACCCCCCCTACAACCACCCTAGATTCACAGCAACGCCTGCCATCATCCCTCCTCACACCCACGCTTGTCTCTCCATCGCGCAGCCAATGATCTCCACTCGCGCTGTCGGGCCTTCTCGCATTCATGCCGCCATTGATATCACCACTCCTCTGTGCCCGCCAAGCCTCACACGGTCACACCTCTGCTGTCAAGACCGTTCCTTGCCTACCTCGCCTCACTCCTACGCCGCTCTTCAGATCTGCATCACTCTGCAACCACCATTGTCACCACCGCTCTATCTACCTCAATGCACCCGACGATGCTCCATTACTACAGAATATACATTATAATTGATTCTTTTCATCATCACCGCTTGCCGGTGGCAATACAAAGTCATTAGACAGTGATGAGGCGAGGCACAGTCGGTTCTCGCCCGATGGAGATGAGACCTCATCACTATCGGTTTACTTATGGAACCGACACAGATGACAAGAGTTTTCCAATCGGTTTATTTATAGAACCTACACAGATGACATATTTTATAATCAGTTTTTGTATGAAACTGACACAAATTATTATGTTTTTCCAATCGGTTTTTACAGTGTAACCGACACTAATAGAAGACTATCTCTATCGGTTTATTTATGGAACCGACACAGATGACTATAGTTTTCCAATCGAGTTGTTTATAGAACCGACACAGATGACGTCTTTTTGCAATCGGGTTTTTGTTGAAATGACACAAATAATCACTTTTTTCAGTGTAACTGACACTGATAGAAGACTATCTCTATTGATTTATTTATAGAACAGACACAGATGTCTATAGTTTTCCAATCGGTTTGTTTATAGAACTGACACAGATGACGTCTTTTTGCAATCGTTTTTTTTATAAAACTGACACAAATAATCACTTTTTTCAATCGATTTTTATAGTGTAATTGACACTGATAGAAGACTATCTCTATTGGTTTATTTATGGAACCGACACATATGACTATAGTTTTGCAATCGGTTTGTTTGTAGAATCGATACGGATAAGGGGGTGTGATGTTTTCCACTGCACCCTCCAAAAATAGCACATATTACACATAGTATGCATATATCAAATTCACACAGCATAGATTACACACATTATGAATATGTCACATTCACATAACACAAACACTTTATTACAACACACATATCACATTCGTTCACAATATAAAACACAAACATGCTTAATATCAATACACATGCAATCGTATTCACATGTATAATATTATTTACATATGGACTAGTAGAAGCTTTCAGAATCTCTAAACCTATCGTCCTCCGAGATAACTTCTACCCAGTATCACTAGCATAAGTGGTCCGATAGTTTGTTGAGTTCTTTGCTTTGTAAGTTCTTATAGGGATAATGATGTTCGCAAAATAGAAATGAGAGCTGTAATTTAAATTTTAAAATTTCTATGTGAAAAGCTAAATGTATTATTATGCATGTACATATACCTTTGGGAAAATATCTCGCCGCCAACAATGAGCAAAGATGTGATGTATGACGAGAAGCCGCATGTGTCGTCATTTGACTATTGATAGCATTGTGAAGAAAGAAAAAGAAATTAAAAGAGGAAGAATAGATGTTAGAAAATATTAACCCTATTTATAGTAGGCACTTGTACTTTGAAGTGCATATACTCCAACTTAGAGCCCTTTTTATCATCATGTGTCCCTACTTCAGTGATATAGTCTAAAAAACCCCTATATACATTGGATAGATGTCATTGAGTCAAAAAAAAATAAATATAGTTAAATTCAGAAAGTGTTAGGTAAGAGTAGTGCACTCACTTCTTCAAAATAGGCTTGATCGCGTATGCCATTGTCTCTTCTTGAGTGAGTTAAAAGTGTAGACTTTGTTGTCACTTGAAACTATCACGAGTAGAATCTAATGGTTGCTTATTAAACGATATGTAGTGTAAGAAAATAAGTTCACATACGGTATAAGTGTGTACAAGTAATTGAAGGGTAAAGTAGTACTTACTCCTCGTGGTACAGGAATTGAACGAAATCCTTCTTCAACTTAGCTTTCAATACCCCCTTGATGTACCCAGCAACAAAGTCTGGTTGAAGCCTAGTCATGGTCCTGGACACAAGCTTAGGGTCAATGAACCCAACTTGTTGTTGACAAGTCATGGCTCGTTGCCTCATTGCCCTACAACTTGTGTTGAATGTTAAAAAACATAATGCGAAATGGTTTAGAAGTCATAAGCTCGTGCTATATGGTGCGATACTCACAACGTCCAGGATTGTACATTAGAAATGTCGATGGCTATCAGTTGGTACAAATGGAACAGATCTTCAAAATTGACTGGGAATGTCCCATTGTCGTTGTGGTGGAAATATAACTTTTTGTACCTCATATTGAAATCGTCATGCCGCTCGGCCTCTTTTACATTGTCAATGTACCATCCATAGAGCACGTGAGTCTACTTCCCTAGAGGATTCAATTGGCTGGCAGCCAAAAGGAGCATTCCATGTATGTAGGCCTTAAAATCATAAGGGGTGGCTGTGGCTTGTGCCGACTTTCCTTTCTGGGCATAAGGAGTCTCCGAGATCCGGGCAGGGGGCTTTTCTTGTACCTCAGGGGCATCGTGGCCTCTGTCAACTTTGTCTTCTTGGAAGGAGTCTCCAAGGCCTCTTGTGGTTCTATGGCTATCATGGTAGTCCTTTTACGCGCCAACTATGCACTATGCATAGGACTCATCGCGGTGGTAGGAGTAGGAGCAAGAGTAGGAGTAGGTGCAGGTATAGTAGGAACTTACGAAGTACACGCATATGTAACTTGTTGCAGTACTAGTAGAATAGTAGAGAAGATGCAGAGATTTTTAGCTTGACCAGTACGACACCCGTTGTGGGGTTTGATGAACGACATCCGTGCTTGCCTGAGAGTGGTGATATCTTCATTGGAGGGAACTTGAGCACATGTGATAAGAAGTCTTCATGGATGTAGTCCACCTGCACCCTCTTGTAGCCCTTCCCTAAAAGCTGACCATGCACAGTGTTGATCTCTTTGCATGGAAATGCAACCCCACATGCAGCCTTGACAGAAAATCTGTCCTTTGTCAGAGTGAGCTGGCACTTGGCAGGTGCCTGTAAGAATTGCGCAACTTGAGGGACAACATTGTGGAAGTTACCCTTGTACCATTAAGTTAGAAAAATTAATTATTACCTTTAGATAGAGACTGGGCTCATCATTTTTAGAACCACAGATGCTGGGTCAGGGCATAGGCAGGATGTCCTTTGACTCTTGGCTCAGAAAGATCCCCTACTCTTTCCGTTGGCTTACCTCCTCCTGCAAGAAGCACGTACGAATTAGATCTGAAATATAACAGGAAGGGTTAACTGCAATGTACTCAGATATCTTACGATGGTGGACATGACGCGCGTGGTAGGTAGCAGGGTTTGGTACTACGAGCTGCCCGTCTGCGGTTTTCTTTATCGTCTCTAATACCTGTCATGTGTCTGCTCCTCACATGTGGGAGTACGGCATCGCCGTCCCAAAGTTCGTGCACTCCTCGACTAGTCGCGCCCACTCTACCTTCTTCCCTTCATAGCCACCTGAACTGAGGTGGTGCGCATGCGTGTTTAGGCTTTGGGTAGCAATGCTCTTCTCTCTTAGCTCATTCGTTTCGGGTATACTCTTCATCCTCGTGAACTTCTCACGAACACCGGGGATCATGAACGGATACCTTTCGAATGGAGTAGGCCTTTCAACACGTACTCATTGTGCATGAAGACCCTGAAGTGTCTCAGAGCACACCCATCCTCTTCAAGGTGTATCACCTCACATTGTTTTCATCTTCCTCTTCTATAATCTATTTTCCCTTAACCTCGTCCCACAACCGATTCTTTTGCTCGGCACTGATTTTCTTTCTCAAATCCTTAACCGTGATGGGTATTCTCTCCCTCACCAATTGGCCGAGGAATGACTGGTATCACCCCTTGTACTTGGGAGGATCCGTGCAAACTCCTGTGGCATTGAAGTGGAGAACCTGTGGCGTTCTCCTTGTGGCACCTTTGTTCGGTCCTCGGGCCATCCTCACTTTGCACAGCCCCTGAACATTTGGAATCATGCTAGGCCCTTGAACATTTGGAACCGTGCTTGGCCCCTTAGTAGCACCTTCTACTCTGTTTGGTGATGAGCCGATGTTCTCTAGTTGTGACATTTTGAATATGTGTAGATCTCATATGGTTATATATTTGACTTGAGAGAGAGAGAGAGCAATTCATAGCTATTATATAGACTTGCTAAAGAATCATGTAAAGTGACAGTTTAATGGATAATTCGTAGTATACAATGGTTATAGTATATTGCCGATGTTAAAGAAGAGTCTATCTATTGACCAGCTAAGCACATACCAACAATGACTCCTAATCTCTAAATAGGTTTGGTCCTAATCCCAATTGAGGATATGTGGTTCGGGCAAATTCCTAAGCTATTGTACAACTCTAGAGAAAATTTCGTCAGCATCTCCCGCTGCTCTCCAGATACACGTCTTGACAACAAGTTAAGAGGGATGTGTATTCGGAGAATACTAGGAAGATACTACTGAACTCTACTCTGGAGTTATACAACAACTCAGAAACTTGCCCGAACCACATATCCTCGAACTGTCCAAAAAATGTGGACAATTCGAGACTGTTTGCTTATAAATATACCATTTCGGCATATTTATAAATAAGCACCTTCGAATGAGAGATGTATGTTACGCATGATAAATTGTAACGTTGATCATATTACGCAACAATAATAACATGTAAGGTAAAAACCATTGTAAGGACGTGGATCATATTACAACAACAATAAAGACAATAAGGACTAAGTTTAGGTATATTTGTTGAACTAGAAACATGGTTTTGCATAGTGCTGCCCTAGTAAACCTAAGGACTATAAGCAAGAGTGATGCGCGCATGGGTGCCCGATCTTCCGGTGAGGGGATAACTTCAATTAGACGGAGGGTGACTTTGACGATCTGGCTACGAACCACACAAGGATAAGCGCCAACAATCGCTAAACCACACTCATAGTTGTTATCAACCGTGCCAAAAGCCTGGATGACCTGACCACGAAGGTCTATTCTTGCAAGCAATCGAAGAACCAGCAAGAACAAGGATGAAGCACACACACGAACTGAGGTTCTGAACTTGTTTACTGTTGCTCTAGCCGAGTCAGGAGAACAAGAATATAGTTCCACACATGGGGGCAACTAAACTTAACAAAACCTAAGGGAATAGAGAGGGAGCTTGTCCATAATATAGCCAAGGAGATGGTTGGTAGGAGGTGGATTCACATTACATTGATTATATGAGAACTCAACCCCAAATAATAGTGGCGCAGCACCCGAAGAGACTGAAACTGTCGCACATTTTTGACTGCTGTGTCTAGCTCGAGTGGAATTTGATGATGAAGCTAAATCCATTGGAAAGAGCACAAAATTAGCTTTCAATCAAGTACTCACTCATCCCGAACGGACTCCACATGCAAAAGTTATGGCCAGTTGAAGGTGGACTGCTCTTGGGTGGACATTTCAGCTTCTTCCTCGGAAATAACTTGTACTCTAGCTTGTATTGATGAGGGATGACATCCTTGCTACTCTAAACCATGATTCCTAAGCACAAGCACATTATTATGTAGTGGTCCATCTATTAAAATACAATTATGCAACCCGAGAAACGAGTTCACCTGTTGATTTAGCTATTGTGCGTGTACTAGGATAATTAGTCCTTTTATGTGGGTCAATGTTGCTGATCACAAGGAGGATTTTGTTGATCGTTGACCATTGATGCCATGGATGTATCCAACGTAGCTATGTCCTCATCAAAGAGTATGTTAGGCATTCATACAGGTTTCGTGAACATTGAGAAGGACATCCAGAAAAACTAACAGGAAGAAAAGAATAAGCAGTAGTCTAGCAAGTCTGCTGAAATTGTATGCATCAAACATCTAATGTCAAGCATTACATTTGATAAATGGGTCAGTAAATGATAGCCAAGAGGTGACAACTCCTCATGTCGTCGAAGTGCAGGAACTCTGGCCTTAAAATGCTTCCAAATATTCAATATTCCAAAGCAGAGTGTGGGCTTAAGATGATATCATTATCAATATGGAAATATTTTCAGTAGTGCTCGGCATGAGGTATAGTCCACGGATCTGTTTTTCATATTTCTGTGTGCATCCTTCTCATTGGTGGGCGTATGATAACTTCCTGTTTTAATTGTTTATGGTTCAAGAAAGAATAGTTAAGTGGGTACTTCAAAAAAAAAAAAAAAACCATCCAGGGACAACTGTGAGTTATTACGTGCCCATTGAAAAAGAAGGCATAACGATTGCAATTGATCATTCACAGAGAAATCACCATATCTATAATATATAACACTTCACAAGAGTTAACAGCAGCAGACTGATTTTACTAAGCAGATAGAAAGTACCTAGATTGGGTTTTACCTGCGGATTTGAACTGGGACTGTGAGACCAAGTTGGTTAGTTGCAGAGGCAATAGCTAGCTGTGTTTGGTAAAATAGGAAAAACAATGATGGTGTCAATCCTGTACGAATGGTGTGGTTGAACTTCTACTTCGTCACCACCACATGCAAAGAAGTATGGGCCCAAAAAAAAAAATGGTCTGTTATAGCGAAGTCACTAGATGGTCGCATTGGTAAACAACGCTGAGAGAGGTATTCATTTAATGATGTACCATGGGTGCGGCAATCAATAAACCTCCTGTGAAATGCACATTTGTATTCGTAGACCTCCTAGTTAGTTGTTCCTGATTTTCTTCATCTCAGATAAATTGTGGAAATTATGCAAAGAATGCTTCAGCGTACTTCTGGGTGATTGAAAATGGATGTCATTTACTGAATCTACCAGCTAATTTGAGCTTCATTTAAAATTCTTATAGATGAGACCTACATTTTTTATTTAGTCCCAAAAAACATTACAGTTTTACTTGTTTTCTATTATACAAGTACAAAAAATTGAGTCAAGTATTTTTTTACAGGATGCGGTATGTGTCGGATTATAAGCATTTTATTTTATTTTCTCAAGGAGAGCAGGACAAAGCTTGCTGCAAAGTAAATGAAGAACACAATTTTAGCCATTATCAAATCACCAAAAACCTACAAAATTTAGCCTTTTTTCCATGTGCGAAAGAAGCTTATTTTGCTCTCTCTCCTAACAATAAAACTTTCCAGTTCGCTCCACAGTTGTGATTGTGCCGTCGGCTTTGGAGAGAACAACAAATATCGGAGAGCAAACTATATAGTTGGGCTATTGAACAACAAATATCCAGTATAACTTCAAACAATTGAAAATCAGCAATGCGATGTATCACCTACCATGCATATTACATATATACATAATAAAAATTAGAGACATGCACATGATAGTCATAGCATCAACAAAAAATTGTAGGAAACAGTGAGCTACGAAAAGCTACCACATTTTATCAGTGGGGGCGACGGGGTGGGCGAGACTGCTGGTGGGGGGTCTTGGGGGGGAGGCAGCCTATGGGGGCTGCAGGGTGGGTAGGCCGCTGGTGGGGGGCAACGTGGTAGGGGAGGCCGTCGGTGGGGGTGACGTGGTGGGGGAGGCTGCCGGCGGGAGGCCGAAGCGCGGTGGGGGAGAGCACCGGGTCGGGAGGCCATCGGTGGGGGGCGACATGGTGTGGGAAGCCGCCGACGGGAGGCCAAAGCGCGGTGGGGGAGTGCATCGGGTCTGGAGGCTGTTGGTGGGGGGCGACGTGGTGGGGGAGGCCGTCGGTGGGAGGCCGAAGCGCGGTGGGGGAGGCACGGTCTAGGGTTAAGTGGTGGGGGGCTGAGGCGCGGTCTAGGGTGGCGCGAGTGAGGGAGGCGCGCGCTATAAAGTGCAGCAACTATGTTATTTGTGTTGGTTTATTGCAAAACTGATTGTAATAAAGGAAGGAATTTGTGTCGGTTTAATGGAGCAACCGATTGCAATAAATATCTTTGTCGGTTCTAATATAGAACCGTTGGTAATAAAGTGAGATTATTTGTGTCAGTTTATTGAGAAACCGATTGTAATAAATGTAGTAATTTGTGTCAGTTTACTGCAGAAACCAATTGCAACAACAAGATGTACCTTTGTAGGTTCTTTTATAGAACCGATCGTACCAATGTTGCTATTTATGTCGGTTCACTTTGTAATAAAGGAAAGAATTTGTGTCAGTTTAATAGGGAAACCGATTGCAATAACTACCATGTATCTTTGTCAGTTTTCTTATAGAACCGATTCTAGAGAAACCAAGAGTAGAAACAAAGTGTGGGCCCTAATTGTGTCGGTTCTTTTGAGGAACCGGCACAAATGTAGATCACTGTACTATCGGTTTTCAACAAAAACCATCACAAATATATACATCTTTACTATCAGTTTTTAAACAAAAAGCAACACAAATACATATCACTACACTATCAGTTTTCCATGAAAACCGACAGAAATGCATTTCTCAACAGAAAAAGCTATTATTGGTATTCACTATTGGTTTGTAATAAAAACTAGCACAAACGTATAATTACTATCGGTTGTGAATAAAAACTGATACAAATATGACTATCACTATTGGTTTTCCAGATAAACCATGATGAAGTGTGAATTTTCGTAATTATTTGATAAAAGAGTGAAAAGGCCATAACTTTTGCAAATTTATTTGGAATTATTTGAAATTCATAGAAACATACTTTGGGATACTAAAAATCATTTCCAAAAGAATTTTCTAAAAAAGAGTTTGCACTGAAAACTGATGCCAAATTTCACTTCGTAGGCATGTTTTTTTTCCTTAAAGAGTAGAAAAGTCAGAACTTTTCCACATAAAGTCTAGGTTTTTTTTCAAAATTTCTAGAAATGAACTTCAGATTAGTTTGAAGCTTTCCCAAAATGAATAATTTCAAAAGGAATTTTCTTTAAAAATATATGGCAAAATGCACTTAGTAGGCATGAAGAATTAAATGACCTAAATCTGGTCCACAAGGTGAAACTCATATAATGTTAGAATATGACCTACATGGGTCAAGAGTAGTTTTTCGACTACTTTCAAAATCAAATAACTTGGGATCAGTTTGTCTTTCTAAAATTTTTGAATAAAAAAATTATTATGAATGACCAACTAGTAAGTAGATTTCAAGTATGTCACAATATTCCATGTGAGATGGCAACCGTACAACTTTACCCAAATAAAAGGCACAGTAAAATGGAATTCTTAAACAATAATAGACGTTAAACCAAATAAATGGCCAATAAAATGAACAAACATTACAATAGTTCCTTCATTTACAATACAACCCTTCCTAATGATCTACACACATGTAATTTGTTCCATGTGTTTTGTCGTCACCGCTAAGATAGGCCCCATCTACAAACGGGGATATTTCATCGAATTGGTTGTACTCTTCTTCATCTACCACATTTTCAACTCCAACAATCCGCTGCTTGCCATGAAGGACAACGTGCAACCTTGGATTGGCCGGATCATGCACGTAGAATTCTTGATTTGCTTGCTTCGCAAGGATGAACATCTTATCTTTGTTGGTGAGTCTCTTGAGATTGACAAGAGTAAATCCTCTCTTGTTGACCTTCACTCCATGTGGAAGTCCCATCCACTTATATTGGAACAATGGAACTTGGTATATTCCGTAATCGAGCTTTCAAATTTCTTCGATCATCCCATAGTACGAGTTCATTACCGTTGATGATCCTCCTTTTGAGTGGTCATAAAAAAAGCATCTATACTCATACCACTATTTTGGATAGTACTCTTGGCATGTTGACTCTTAGTATAAAAGGTGTCATAATCCTGGTTGTCTAGTATCCAAAATAAAAAGGAATCAATTCAACTCTTACTTTTAGAAAGGAGATCAATTCAAATCACAAAAGTCACTTTCAGAAAAGCAAAAGCAGAATTTCCAGAGACTGCCCTCAATTAGAACAGGTGGTTGGTGGGTTTCTGGTGCTCAAGAAATTTTGAGAATTTTTCTTCGCATGAGAAAATGAGTCATCAAGAACTCCACCAAATTGCACCTCAAAAGTCCTTACATAAAAATCACTAAAAATCAAAGAACACAGAGTTAGAAACTTCGAGCAGAAAGTTTGGGGCTCGGTTTTCACCTTATGGCGCCCAAACGGTGCAACAAGTGGACTCCAAAATTTTTCTACAGATAGATATGAGAGTCCTTCACCTTCTCAAGCAAGAATAAATTAAAAATGATTTTTTTATATTTTTATAAAAATCAAATACTGACTGCTACATGAAGAACAAGTTTTGGACAGAGTTGCAACTTGAAAGAAAAGATGATCTCTACTCTATCCTAGAGTGCAAAAGAGATATAAAACCATATGAACATACTCAAAACATCCAAGATCAGCATTTAGAAGGAGGGGAGGCAAATCCAAATTGCAAGAAAGTTAATTGCAGTAATTTAAATGTTGAATTTAAATGATGAACTTAAGACATAAAGTAAGTGCGTAATGTAAATTCAAGTATGAATGAAAAAGATTTGCATTTCTGGAAGGAAGAGGTTTACAAAGCCTCACAACAAGGTGGGCAAATCTCAAAGGAGCACAAAAACCTCTACAACCTTTAAGGGGAGGAGGCTACCCATCCACCCCTATTTATACTACTCTTGGACCACCTACCACCCTTGGATGCAGCCCTCAACCCAAGAAAACTCATCTAAGGGCTAGGATTTGCCCACTCACATAGCCATGCAAAGGCTAACCCAAAACCTACACACATACCGGGTTTTCTTGCACGGTTTTCAAAGTATACTACCTAGACCCGCTAACTTATCAACTAGACCGCAATCCGACGGCCTTCCTTCATCCACGCGGTGTCTAGCTAGCATCTCCTCCTTTCCTTGTCTTCTTGGCTTTCCCGGACTCTGTCTCCGATCATCTTCCGGTGATCTCCCGACCGTCTGGACCTCCGACGCTCCTCGCCTAGTCCCGGTCATCCTCCGCCTCACCATGACCTAGCACCGTCGGGCCGTCGCCCTGCAACCATCAAAGACAAGGAAAAACCTTTCACATAGCAATGCCCACACATATATTCAATGATTATCCCAAAATCATTAATCAATCATAATTTCTCTCAAAGGTCTGGTGTTACCACCCCCAGACCGGTAGCATTGGGAAAAGCAACCAACACTCAAATTGCTTCAATTTGAAGATCCAATTCAAATCAAACTCAATTACAAATCAAATCAATCTCAAATCTTGTCAATTACTCATCACACCCAAGGATAGACCTCCACATGGTCTTTCACATGGGACTTTATTCCAAGCAACTTCAAATTATCCATGGACACAAGCTTTTTAATGTTTACGAAGTAACCCGATGGAATTTTAATACCTTAGAGACACTTGTAGAGATCTTCTTTTTCCTTCTTGGACAGGGTGTAGCATGCAGCAAGGATGTATAGACCTTTTCCATCCCCCTCTATCACCGCAAGCTTGGGCCTGATTCCCATGTAGGCCATATCATGATGAACATTCACACCATCTTTGATCTTCCCAGGAATGTTCAGCAGGATGCCAACAAATTATCGCAGACATTCTTCTCAATATGCATAACATCAATATAATGCCGTACATCTAACTCCTTTCAGTATTGTAATTCCCAAAATATCAACCTCTTCTTTCGCATAGTCCTGGAATGAACAAATTTATAACTCTTACTATACTGAACGTTGACATCCTCTATGAGTGAATATACTTGCCTTCCACTCATAGGTTACAGGGCTAAATGAACTTCCATCTTCTCATCAAATTCATCATCCATCTTATGGTGTCGATGACTTCGAGGTAGAAATCTACGGTGACCCATGTACACAATTTTCTTAGAATTCAGTAGCCACAAGTTGTTAGTCTCCTCTTCACAAATAGGACACACTTTGGCTCCCTTTGAATTGTAGCCCACCAAATTAACAAGTGCCAAGAAATCATTTATAGTGCAAAATATCATAGCCCTTAAAGTGAAGTGTTCTCTTTTGTATGCATCCCACACCGCAACCCCCTCATCCACAATTTTACCAAATCCTCTATCAGTGGAGCAAGGCACACATCAGTATCATATTCTGGTTGTTTAGGTCTTGAGATTTGTAATGACATCATGATATACTTCCGCTTCATGCACAACTAAGGAGAGAGATTGTAGATACACAACAAAAGCGCCCTAAGATCGTGACAACAACTCATGTTACCAAACGGATTCATTCCATCAGTACTCATTCCAAATCATATGTTCCTTATTTCGGCACTAAACTCCTCATGTTTCCAATCAATGTTTCTCTACAGAGCCGAATTAGCATGGTGTCTCAGCTTGCCATTGTCCTTTTGACGAATACTCATACCCGGGGTACCCCACAGCAAAGTATACATCTATTTCAAGATCGACTACCTTGTACTCGTTCGCACGTGGCGCCGGGCTCCAAGTCGACTGGGCGGCACCACCGAGCCTCACACGCGTGCGGCGCGACGCCCGCGCCAGACCAACGCTAATCGGCCGAGGGGTCGACGGTCTTCCGCTCTTCCCACACACTGGCCAAAATGTAAGCATAAAGAGCCGATGCTGCCGCGCCGTCCCTCAACCCAAAGACCCGGAGGCCGAGGTCCTATACCGTAACCTCCGGGCCGGTGGAGGCGTCAAGAAGACGCGCAAGGCGCCAACTCCCATCACCCTTCCTCAAGCCATCCGAGCCTCGCCACACAAGAGACCAGCCGAGGTCCGACGAAGACAATGGGTTTGCTCCTTCCATGTCCCCAGTTCTCGCAAGACTTCGTCGCGCCGGTTCGGGCAGCGACAGAACCTCCACGGCACCCTCGAAGACCCTGAGTACTGGACGATGTACTCCGATGGGTCCTACGCGAAAAGCGGAGTGGGTGCTAGGGTCGTTCTTGTTTCCCCGCTTGGAAACAAGCTCCAGTACGCCGTCCGACTACACTTCGACGCAACCAACGACGTCGCTGAGCGCTGAGCTCTCGTCGACGGTCTCCGGACCGTTGCCGACCTTGGCACGCGCCGACTCCACGTACGCGGCGACTCCAAGCTTGTCGTCGACCAAGTCATGGAGGCCTCGGAGCCTCGTGACGCCTGCGTGGTAGCATACTGCCGAGCGGTGCGCAAAGCCCAAGGAAAGATTCAAGGGTTTCAGACTTCACCATAGCTCCCGACGCTACAGCAGGGAGGCCGATTACCTGGCTGACCTCATCTCCGACCGGGGACTAGTCCCGCTAGGGATCTTAAGTCTCCGACCTCTACTAGCCTTCAGGCCAACCGGACTTGTCAACCGGGCAGTCGACCGACCCTCTGGACGCGGCCGCTCCGACCGCTGGCCGATCGGAAGCGGAGCCATCCGGGTCGAGCCGCGGCGTGTTGGTTGTCGACTCCGACCGGGGGAAGCTCTTCATCGACCGGTCAACCGATGGATCGTTCCCCGCCGACCCCACCAAAGCTCGGCGCCTCGTTCGGCGGGCAAAATCCTCTGTCCCGGTCGGAGGAGACCCCCGCAAGGAGGGATTCTTCACCATCGTAAAGGTCCTCCGACTCGGCGCCTTTCGACTCAAAGATGCCGACGACAACGCTGCCCAAAACGCGTGGAATATTGAAAAGTTAAGGAGATTCTATCCCTAAATTTCGTCTTTACTCCCACGTTTCAATCAAATCTCCCGGGGCCCGAAGCGCCGTGTGCCGACCACATCCTGGTCCTCAAGCGACTGGGGCTACTACAAGATGCTTGTTTGAAGCTTATGCCGATTGGTCATTGATCCTCGCGAAGCAGTAACCCTCTCGACCCAAGTGTTACTGCCCACGCCCGGTGGCTACTAGCCATAAGTAGTGCTTTATGAAGAAGGAAGTGCCCGCGCAACGCGATCCATAGACGATCAAGGACCCATCTTCGAATCACTGAGTCCCTTGATATTTTCGCATTTTCCTCAAGGTGTTAGCGCCCCGACCTAAGCCCAAACAACCCTAGTGGTTCCTAAGGGCTATGGTCGTTTGATGGGTGCTCATCACAGAAAAGAAATGCAAAATATCCGGCAAAATTCCCAAAACCCACAAATGTACATGCATTACACCGTCGAGAATCAAAAGTTAGACACGGCGCCGAGGATCCTCAACCAGAGCCGTCGTCGCCGTCCGAGCTATCGCTGCCCGCCACGACCTCGCTTAGCGCCGCCACCTTCTCCGCCGCCGCCCGCGCCCTGGCCCGCACCGGGCTCACGTCCCCTTCGATCCCGGCAACGGCTGCCATTGGGTCGAAGGAGGCGTCGTGGCTGGCGCAGCAGGCCAACACATACTCCACCACGACGACGGCGACTTCACGCCATGCTGGCGAGCACTCACAAGCAAAGCGTAAGCGAGTCGGCCAAGCGCCGATCACCTGGCGAGACAGAGGCGTGCCCGACGTGGTACGGTCCAACGGCTCGTTAAGCTTGACCCCTAGTGGCTCCAAGCTCCTGCTCATGCTCTCGAAGGCCGGGCAGAGCGTGGACAGGAGGGCCTCGCATGAGGTCCATCACTTGAGTGCAGCCTGCCCAGCTCTCCCCCAAAGTCCTCGCCCCGAGCTTGCAGCGTCTCCACATCCTGGCAGGCAGTGGCAGCTCCCCCCTCGTGCCCTCGGCCCGAGCCTGCTATGCCAAGGCCTCACAAGACCTTCATGAGCTCCTCCTCAAGAACTGGGCCCGGCTCTGTCAGCTGCGCCTCCGCTTCTTGGGAGGCGGCCCTTGAGGCTTGGGCATCGAAGGAAGCCTTCAGCCTCGTCATTGTGGCCGCTAGATCCGCCGCCCGGGCTCCCGTTGGGGGAGCGCCGGAGGCCGCTCCGGCCGCGTTCGCCTCCCCCACCGAGGCGGCCACCAGAGGTGCCACGGGCGGCTGCCGTGAGCCCGAGCCAGAAGCACTGAGACAAAGAAGAAGCAGCTCGGCATCGAAAAACGAAGTCGAAATCATTCCGAAGCACAGTGAAGGAAACTCACTCCGGGCGAGGGATCCTAATGCGGAGGATTGTCGAGGGCGGAGTGATCCTGCCCCTCGCCGTGGTACCAGGGGAGCCGGCATCGCTACGGGGCCTCTTGGCATTGGAGCCCCACGAGCCCGCCGCCGCCTCCCGCTTCCCAGCCCTCTGGTCATCACCTCCATCCATCATCTGTCGCTCGGAACGCGAGGGCCTCTCCTTGCGTGGCAACAAAGCGCGGGGAGGCGAAGAGGCAAAGAAAACGGCGGGGCGCTGCCACCCCCTCCGTGCGATATTTATAGGAGCGGGGCGGTGCTGCCGAAGCGGGCGCCGCGTCGGGCGAGGAGCTGCGTGCATTAACTCCGTGCCCGGCGCGACGGGACGCGCCCTTTCCACTCCCCCCGCTATGCATTAAAATGCGATGGGACAGCAGGGGGCGGAAGGACGCCGCGTCAGACAAGAGCGCAGCGCGACCCCTCGATTTCGACTCCGGGAATGGACCAGCCGCACCAACATAACGAAGGCAGACCTACACGAGCCACTGCAGCCCCGAGGTGAGGAAAAGCCCGTTCGCTCGCCATTCCAATGGCCGAGCACGGCCTAACTGCCACGACGCCTCCGAAACGCGGAATGGAAAGCTAAGACAACTCTATCCTTAAAGTTTTTCTTGTTCTCGCGCGAACTTTCTACTCCTCCGAGTGCAAGCGCTGCGCGGCGACCACAGCACGGACACCGCGCACCGCTCGGGGGCTGCAAGTTCACACACTTACACGGGTCGGTGACCCGACCGCCTGCTTGGTTCCCCTAGCGGTAGCCCTCTCGACCCAAGTGCTACGGCCTATGCCCCAGCGGCTATGGCTTCGAAGTAGTGCTTCGTGGTAGAAGGAAGTGCCCGTGCGGTGCAATCCACAGGAGGTCGGGAACACTCCTTTCCCACGCTAAGTGTGGATGAACGATTTAGTTCCTACACTTGCACGGGTCGGTGACCCGACTGACTATTCGGTTCTCTCTAGTGGTAACCCCCTCAACCCAAGTGCTACGCCCACGCCCAGCCGCTCACGGTTTCAAGTGGTATCACAGTAGAAGGAGTGCCCGTCTTGATGACGACCCATAGCCGGTCGGGAATACTCCTTCTCCGTGTCAAGTGCAAGCGAATGTCTCGCTCCTTAGATCCTTGTTTTTCCTGGACTTCCCTTAAAAAGTGTCAACACACCGACCTACGCTTACACAACCCCGCGGTTTCTAAAGCTACGGTCGTCGAATGTTGATCACCATAAGGAAGTCCCAAGGACAAAACTGGACCTACGAAATGGCCCGACTGACCAAAACCCTAAAAACGAACCTCAAGTTCTTTACATCGCCGAAGGCAAAAATCTGACTTCCTTCTCGTTCCCGATGGAGGATGCTTCGCAGCGGTATCCGGTCGGCGATCTTCGTGTTCGATCCGCAGCAAACCCACTGCTGACGACGGCAAGATCAATGTCGTCGTAGTGGGAGACGACAAGACCAGGCGCCAAAGGATCTCCAAGCTCAGTTCCCACGCTGACCGAACGCTCGGCGTGCCCCGGCACGCGGGCTAGCACGGCAGCGACCGAGCACGGACCCTGTATGGCGGTTCCGAACATCCGGCGGCAGACCTCCTGACCGATCTGCTGAAGAGCCGTCAGTTCGGCGGTTTGCTCGGCCAGATCCTGCTCCGCCAACCTCTTTCGCCGTCAGGGCCGTTTTCCGCGACGTGGCCGCGGATCACCTCCGACTGCGCAGCCTCTCCCGCTGCGACGGCGGCGTCCTTGGCGCTGTTTACCGCCGCCAAGAGAGACTCAAGCTCGGATATCCTCGTCTCCCGGGACTTGGTTATCCGACGCTCCTCAACCAGCACCTTGGAGGACTACTCCGGCTCCTGGCGGACCCCCTCCGCTCCTGTCCACTCTCCTCTCCGGCCACGGCATCACCCGGGATGAAGTCGAAAAAGGGAAAAGGTGACGAAATCTCTGGCTCTTCTCGCCCTCTTTTCGCAGGAGAGAAGATGAGCAGAAGGGGAAAGCAAACGCGAAGGGTCCGCCTGAGCGCCCCCCACGCTGAATTCATAGGCACCAAACAGGCACCAGCCAAACCACGTGCTAGCCGCACAGGCGTCGACCGAGCGGGCGCCAGTCGAACGGACATCGCTTCGATCAAATCGTCGCCCGTCCCATCGGACCACCACGCTGTGCCGTTGGGCACCGCTCCGGGTGAGACGCCCCGCAAACTCTCGATCTCCGCCCGCCAGCCGACGGGTCGGCGGTATGAAAGTCCACCGGACCGTACGCCTCGAGGTGGTGAGAGCTCGATAGCTCGCGCCAGGACCCGATCCGGCGCCACGGGTTCCAAAGTCCTAATCCACCAAGCGGATTCAGGATCGCCCGGCACAAAACGAGTGAGGGGCGAGCACAAGGCGAACCCCCGGTGGGTCTCTAGTTGGATCGACGGACGACCCAATCGCCTTAACTCGCGTCCGAGACCATACTTCAAGCTCTCCCATGGAGCCCCTCGAAGGGTTGTCCACACTGACCAAGGCAACGTCTAGCTACGACATGAAACTAGCACTCGAACACTTAAACCTCGCCCAAGGCGTTTGGTTGTCCACGCCGACCAAGGCAACGTCTAGCTACGACGTAAAACTGGCACTCGAACACTTAAACCTCGCCCAAGGCATTTGGTTGTCCACGCCGACCAAGGCAACATCTAGCTACAACGTAAAACTAGCACTCGGACACTTAAACCTCGCCCAAGGCGTTTGGTCGTCCACGCCGACTAAGGCAACGTCTAGCTACGACGTAAAACTAGCACTCAGACACTTAAACCTCGCCCAAGGCGTTTGGTTGTCCACGCCGACCAAGGCAACGTCTAGCTACGACGTAAAACTAGCACTCGGACACTTAAACCTCGCCCAAGGCGTTTGGCCGTCCACGCCGACCAAGACAACGTCTAGTTACGACGTAAAATGAGCACTCAGGAACCGGAACCTCGCTGAGGCATTCGGACATCCCAGCCGACCAAGGCCGCGTCCAGCTAAGACGAAAAACCAAATACCGACCGAAGTAACCCCGACCGGCTCCTCGACCGCCGAGGGCTCGGGCTACACCCACCGGGCGCTCGCAGGCACCCGGCCGAGCCGACCGACCAAGCCGCTTGACTCCACCAACTCGCCGTGACGTTGCTCAAAAACCCGCTGCTTTGTTACGAGGTACCACAGCCGGTCTCCAAGGGATCGGGTCAACAAAGGTTCTCGTCAAGCGGAGGCTGGTAACATTCATATATATGAAGCGCGAGTTACATACAGTTGCTACTCGCACCTCGACGAGACAACCCGAAGGCGTCAAGGTGGCCCAACGCTTTAGGCGCCGCGCACGCACCGAACCGCCTCGACGAGGGTGCCCCTCGCCTTGATAAGCTTCGGGACGGCGTCGATCAGCGCATCAACAACGGCGATATCGCGGGAGATGACGTCTTGCTCGGCCCATTCGGCTTGGGCGAGCTCGAGGTCCTCCCAAAGCTCCGCCAGAGATTCCTCCCCGACCAGGGGCACCGACGCGTCGTCATCTCCGAAGCTGAACACCAGGGGAAAAGCCATGCGAAAGGCCAAGTGTTGCAAAGAAATCAAAGAACCGAAAGGCGAATGACTCCTCCAACTCTCGCAACCGTGCCATTCCCCTATGTACTCTCAAGGCACGGAAGCTGAGCGGTTCCCGATCAATGGGGGGCGCGGGAAGTCGAAGCGTCGCCATCAATGCAAACAGCTCACTCCACCGAAGACGATGGGCCCACCCAGGAACGCACGCGTTTTGGATGGCCCCGGGGGCTACTGACGAATACTCATACCCGGGGTACCCCACAGCAAAGTATACATCTATTTCAAGATCGACTACCTCCTAGTCGTTCGCACGTGGCGGCGAGACTGGAGGCGATGCAGAGCGTTGGAGGGGGTATTACCAAAGTCCCTACCCCCTCCAGATGGGATTATCCCTAAATATCGGCTGGAACGCCAGACGATCCGATTTGGGCCCAGCTCTAGGCCCAGCAGAGGGCCACGAAAGACCCTCAGCCTCGTTCAAGACCCCCCAGGGGCGGTCCGACCTGGCCTCAGGTCGGACGCCTTCGCAGGATCCGACCTGGCCACGCGTCGGACGTCCCCGCAAGGTCCTACTTGGCCTCAGGTCGGATCCCGGACGAGCTCCGGCTTGGCCGCCATCGCCACGTCGCCGGTCGACCCCGAATTGGCCGCCTGCCCCGTGGACACGACATCCATGCTGGGGTAGGGGGCACCGTCCTGAGGTAGCCAGAGGGCTGCCTTAGTCAAAGCCTCGGTCGCTTTGCCCCGTCAGGCGCGGTGGAGAGGCGCGCTCTCTCCCGAGGCGGCTTCAGGGCTCATCATAACGATGTCAAGATTCGACATCGGCAGCGGAGGGGAGGGCGACACCTTCCCAACGGACACCGTCTGCTGGGTCTACCATCCCAAGATAGGGCGACGGGACCACAACCATCAAGACCAAGACCAGAATTCCCATGAAGCGCATTCTACCTTTTTCCTCTAAAACTCCCATGTAACCTCGCCTCCGCCTATAAAAAGGGAGGCAGGGACCTCCAGGGACGGGCGACCGACACTTCCTTCAATTTGTATTCGCACCCACTCACGGTGGCTTGCGCTCTCGAGGCATCCGACCGAGGCAAACATCTCTGAGTTCTCCCACTCAGACGACCGCTGAGGACCCGTCCTTAGCCCCCCGCTTGTAATCCTGTGTAACCCTTTACACCCCGATCAATACAAATCCACCACACGAACTGGACGTAGGATGTTCGGCCCGAACCAGTATACATCTTGGATTCCCTTCGTCTAACCATTCAAGGAGAGGGAGCGCGCGGCTCCTATACTTACAAATTCACTTGCCAGTTATACGAAACACCGACACCTTTCAAGACTCATAATGGCAATGCAACAATTTTGCCTCTCTAAGATTTGCAAACAACCTCTCCAAACAGGGAATGATGGGCAAGTACCACAATACCTTGGCCGGTGCACCTTTAGTGACTTCTTCACTGTCGCTGCCCCGGCTCTCATGCTTCTACATTTGTTTGTAATGGGGCACACCGTAAACTGGACAAATGTGAAGTTCCTGATGCGCATTACGGTATAGGATGCAATCATTGAGACATGCATGTATCCTTTCTATTTCCATTCCCGTAGGGCATAGTAGCTTCTTTGCTTCATTAATGCTTGTTGGCAACTCGTTTCCCTCTTAAAGCAGATCCGATAGAAGAACTAAAAGTGCATTGAAACTTGTATCTGTCCAACAGTGTTTTTTGTTCAATTCGAACAATGCAAGGACCGAATCCAACTTGGTATATTCTTCTTTGCAACCTGAGAACAACGGTTTGGTATCATCTTCCGTTAAGCTTTTAAACTTTTCAAACTCTCGTTTTGTGTAATTTCCCTCTACATCCCGGAACATTTGCTTCAAATTATCCTCCACAAACATATCACGCTACAACTCATCATTGAGTTCCACCATGTCTTCGTTGCATATCGGAAAGGTAGTACCTGTCTCCTTTTGATGGATCCAACACGTGTAATTCCTCACGAGACCACGTCGAATTAGGTAGTCCTCAAATTGAGCTAAGTTGTTAAATCTCCTGAGATTGGTGCAATCAAATGCAAGGATAATATATGAAGTTTACACCCCTCTTCACCATGCCTTCTTCTGCAATTTTTTGAATTCTTTAACACCCCTTTGAAATTTAGCACTCACACAACTTTTCTGATAGATCCATTCCTCACAGCCCGTTCGCAATTAAACTTCACACAATAAATTAAGGAAAACTGGAGCGACAACTAGCTAGCTATTTCAAATATTGAGACATCATTTAAATATATTACCTTTGCAAAATAGAGGACGGGTTCCAAGATATATAAATGTACTCCCGATCGATACCTAGTTTTTTTTCCTAGTTAAGAGCTTCCAATTCCCTAGTTAGGAGACATACATTTCAAACATCAACAATGATATAGAATAATTTAATATATAGTGTAGTAGCTTGCAAATCTTTTGACTTTAATGAAATAAAACAAGGGTACCAATGATGATTCCTAGTCTCTAAATAGGTTAGGTCCTAATCCTATTTGAGAATATGTGGTTTGGGCAAGTTCCTAAGCCGTTGTATAACTCCAGAGAAAATTTTGGTAGCATCTTCCCGCTGTTGTCTAGATACATGTCTCGACAACAGGTCAAAAGGGAGTGTGTACCCGGAGAACACTAGGGAGATGCTACTGAAATATATTTTGGAGTTGTACAACAGCTCAAGAACTTACCCAAACCACATATCCTCGAACTGTCCAAAAAATATGGACAGTTGAGAATGCTTGTTTATAAATATGCCATTTCGTTTGACATATTTATAAACAAGCACCCTTGAATGAGAGACGTAGGTTCCGTTGCCTAAACTCTAACATTCATTATATGACAGCAATAATAATTTCAGATTAACACGAGAGCACTATAAAGATAATTAAATAGATGTGTGCTTGTCAAATAAAGGGTGTGAAATCTGATAGGATATACACAATTCTAGTGCAACCTAATCTTTCTTCACGACATATTGAAATTACCTAGTGCAAAATTGAAGGGGTTTGAAGGAATGCTCACATTTTGAAAAAAACCATAAATGAGGAAAAGAGGAGGGGAATCTCCTCAAGCTAGGGCTTCAAATTTACCCTCTAACACCCACCCTTGTGGATTTCAAATTTTCTCACCGAAGTATTGCTTCGAACCAGAAGATATACTATTTTTGGGGGCTGACGGAGAAATCTCCTCTAGAACAACAACAGAGGAGAGTTCAGCCAAAGGGGTATAAATAACCTAGCGAGACACATTACAATCGGTTCTCACTTAAGAAGCGATAGTGATAAGATAACGCACATCACTATCGATTCTCACATAAGAACCGATAGTGATGTGCACACACTCATCACTATCAGTTCTTCTATTAGAACCGATATCTCACAAAAGAATTGATAGTGATGTGCACTGTTGGGACCCAGATTTACAGATCCAAAACTCTCTATGTATACCGCACTAGTACAAGATCACGCTAGTGTACACTGTGGCAACATAGATGAAATATCATTCCATACAACCAATTAATTAAGGAAGAATAACATTATTATTAAATAAAGTAAATGACCTTATGGTTAATGTTTACACCACTATGCCTTGAGGGCTTAAGAAACAGATAAACTATTGCAGCAAAAATAAAATAACTTAGGTCATTCGAAATGTCACAGGAAATCGCCTAGGGAAACACCTTCTTAGTCCACGTAGTCTTCATAATATTCCTCCTCATGATATTCATTATTTCCTAATCCTTCCTCAGCAACTAATCAACAAAGGCATAAAGCCGTGAGTACATAAAGTACTTAGCAAGCCATAGGGAAATGATGCAATATATTCATGCAAGGCTTGACAAAGAATAACCATATGGCTCATTTGCAGAAAGTAATAACTTGAATTGAAATACAGTAAATAGATTGAAAGCATATTTATGAAAAATTTAATAAATAACTTGTAAATCAATGGTAGGAAACATGAACAGAATGGCAAGGCATCACCCTACACCATCCAAAACAATTATCAAATCACTAAATTCAACATTATTAACTTTAGACAACAAAACAACAGTGAATTCCCAATTCACATCCCAACAATTCTACATTCCCACATTTTATGAAACACTCTATACCTTGCGTGAAATTCTCGGGCATGTTCATGGCAGCGGACATAGCTATTCAAATAGTTTTACACTCTGCAGAGGTTGTACCGCTTTACTCACAAGATCATCTCTTTGTGCAATGTCATTAACACACTTCCATTGGTGTGCCACAAAGAGATAATGAGAAAGCCTTTACAATGCACTGTCTAAACTTGGTACTGCCCGTTAAGGTTTCTGTAACATCCTGGCACCTCACGTGCCCCGAATGTTACACCCTCAAGCACCAATGTTACAAAACACCATGGAATGCTAGTAAAGCAAGCTAACATACTAATAGGTTTGCCGAATTTAACTAAAATTTCTAAAAGAGACCTTCCTAAAACTCTGACATCCACTCAAAGAGACAAAAAACAATTAACATATATGTAGCAATTCATGACATCTAACTAGCTAGCATAACCAAATAAGTATATAACATGGAAGAGCAAGCACAACATATAACAACCATAGCATCATTCATAGTGGCGGGAGCAAAACAATGTGACACCCGCATAGAGAATCACATGAACCATTTAAGATACATGAGTTCAACCAAACCTAAGAGAAATATATTACAATGACTCTAACTACAGGGATGATGAGTATGAGTGAAGTGGTGCTTAACCCCTTTCCCATATGCCGCTCTCTATGTACCTAAAAACAATTAAATAAACAAGCGTGAGTCCAAAACTCAGCAAAGTGTATCAAATAATAATTCATAATCAATTAACGCATTTAAATCCACAACATGATAATAATTCTTATAAAACTTAGCAAGTGCATAAAGCAATTATATCAACACCATTTACCTCCTTTACCTCACTGCTTATTTCACACACATACCTCCTTAAGCCTCTTGGGAGGAGTCCATGACTCTATCTCGAATCCACATATTTCCAATTAACATAATAATTATCATTAGCGATGCAATGCAATATGCATGCTCATGAATGCACATTTCTTTGCACATACAGGTATTATTTGAGTGCACACCCCTGTGCACCTCTCATTCCCTTCCATCCCGTGGAGGGCCTACTTCTTGTCTCGCTCCCATCCAACCATGTGGAAGGGACTACGAGGTAGAACTTTCGTACTCACTATGTGTAAGCACAGAAGCCCACATCAGCATGGGTCGCCTCTTCCATTATGAATGCATAGATGTGAATGAAATAGATAAATTGTAAGTGGCATTGTATTTTAACCTTCACCTCACCATAATCATATTCCTAAACATTAACACACATATGGTATATTCTTACATATATAAGCTTATCATTTTTATCATCCTAATCGGAACTACAACCACAGTCATACGCATTGACATATTCATATACCCGTGAACTTAGCATTTGCCTCATCATAATCAAACTCATAATTATCAACATAATCAAAATCACAAAGCAAAATATGTCACAAAACCTTCTAGCATTTAATCTACATGATACACTTGCCTTTACCCACTCGGAATAGAGTGTCAAGAAGTTATGGCCACCCCCGAGATCACACTTCCTGTAATAACATATAAATGCATTCATCTCAAACAATGCAAATCATGGTTCAAGCGATAAATAACAATAACACTTTCTCTCCTATACTTAACCCCGCTTTGAATTTCCTCAATTAGCCCAATTAATATTTTCACAAGTAATCCATCTCAATTTCAATTCTTGCCCTAAAACCAAATTACTGTCACACAGGACAGCAGCCACTAAAACATGCATAATTTTTACATAGTTGATCCAAATTGAGTGAACCCAGTTTCTAATTAATCAAAAGAGGATAATCTACAACTCTACTATAGCAATTTATTCAGCAAATGCACCAATAATTCCCATATTTGAATTGAACAGAGGTGACATGCACCGTCACTTATTCTGGACAATCAATATTAAAACAAGCATAACTTTTGAATGGCTAAACCAAAAATTGATTTGTTGTGCTCTAATTGACCACAGAGGACAATCTACAATTATCACAAAGCCATTCATACAAGAGATGCTTCAATAATTTCTAGATTAGAAATGAACAGAGGTTACATGAATTAACTCTAGTTCTGAACAGCAGGTATAGAAATGTGCATAACTTTCAATTGGCTAAGTAAAAACTTGCATTCTTGGGCTCCAAATGACCACAAGAGGATGATCTACCATTATCATATAGCCATTCATTCAGGAGATACATAAATAATTCCCAGATCAGAGATGAATAGAGGTTATATGCATTGACAGTAGTTTTGAACAGTCTGCACTACAATGAGCATAACTTTTAATTGGCTAAGCAAAAACATGCATTCTTGGGCTCCAAATGACCACAAGAGGATAATCTACAATTATCATATAGCTATTCATTCAGAATATGGGTTTAAAGTCCTCAAATAGCACTCTGAATTACAGACTGAAATCTGAACCTTCAGCAGCTTCAAAAATTCTAATTCGGCCTGCATCTAGCTCTGAACAGCAGTTTAACATTTCAGCTATCAACACGAACACAATTAGTATAGCCAGTACTAAAATGACCATAACTTTTGATTGGCTGAACGAAATTTAGTGTTCTTGGTCTTAGATTAAAGAGGAAACGACGAGCTACAACTTCTTCTACAGCTAAATATTCAGAAAACACATTAAACTAGCTCGAATCACAGTCCTAACAACAGAAATAGTACAACCCAAAAACTGAAATTTTCCTCCAAAACCTAGAGCCACCTTTCCCCCCAAATCCCTCAAGACCTAAACCCAAGAACACCCATACCAACCAAATATCCCCATTAGAGCAGTAAGCACACTCCCAAAACTAAGAAATTCTCACCTTCTTGCACAAGAGGAAGAAGAAGGGAAGGGCTCAGAGCTCGCCATCACGCTATTGCCGAGGGAGAAGGCGTATGGGAGGGAGGAGGAGCTGGCCTGGCTGCAAGGAAAGAAGAGAGGAAGGAGGCAGTCGGCAGGAAAGAAAAGAATGGGGGGAGTGCTGTCGGCAGGAAAGAAAAGAGGAGGGGAGGGGAGGGAAAAGAAAGAAAAAAAAGGAGCGGGAAAAGGGAAATTTCATCTGCGACAAAGAAATTTCATTTGTGACATTACAGTTTCGCCCCTTAGGGCCCTCTCTTGTGCCATGCGAATCTACCCATCCATCCCGGAACCCACACCACCAATTGGCAGTACTCAAGGCAAGATATTGCAAATTAATCAGCTAGATTTGTTCCATACCAGACTTATGGTAGTACGGTAAGGCCAAGTTCACTGGCACACAAGATTAAGTCATTAAGTTATCTTAGGCAAGACATCCACATTCCATTGTGCTAAAAGCACCCCTTTACTACACGATCACTTGCCCGAGGAAAAGTATTTTATTAAACCGAGACCAATGGCAAACCCTGTCATGGGACAACAAATTTTACAATAGTGACTAACAGCCACAATTCAATATCTCATTAAGTCAAGATTAATATTAATTCAATGGTGATATGGATCCCAACGTACAACTAAGCATAGCTACGATAACCCGTTGTTGGTGATATGATCATGTCCAACTATTAATGTCCCAACCTAAGGTTAACAATGGATATATGGCATTCTAATAACCAAAGTGGCATAATGTCAACTAGGTATATAGCTATTCCCATTAAATAATCATTGATACACAAATAGTATGCAATTGTATAAAATAGAGTACTTTTGTAAACATAGGTTCAATCTAATCAAAGGTTGTGATTTGCCTTGCTGATCTATTGCTGAGTCTTGATCTTGAATTCTCCATTTGCTCCCTCGAGATTCACGTCTATCAGAAAAGAAAGCAATAAATACAAATAAATACAAAACAAAGATACAAACAAGCTCAAAATTGAAAATAAATGGCTCTAGAAGGTAGAGCTTGATTTTAGAAAAAATTTAGAAACTTGAATTGCCTCAATTGGAGTTCGCATGGGAGAGAACGAGCCTCTAAAATATTAAATTCAGATAAAAAGGCTGAAAAGGAGAAAAACCAAAAAATTTTATTTATTTTTCTAAAGAAAAAGGGATTTATTGCATCACTGCTGATGTCACCAGGAATTTTTAAAAATTAAAATAAATCAAAAAAAGGCTCAGAGGGGATAACAGTTGGGACCCTTGGTCGATAGACCGAGCCCATGGAGTGGCTATAGTCTAGGTAGACTAGGTGTGCAAAACAGTGGCTAGGGCTGTGTCGGGACCCGAATGTGCAAATTCGGACCCTCTGTGTTTCAACCTAGTCCAGGATCACGCTAGTGCACACAGGCTCAACATCGGTACATATCACAGACATATCCAACGAAATAGTAAGTACTTTATTTAAATACTCAAAATGGTTGATCGACCTTAAGATCGAATTACAAAGGTATGATGCCTCAGGCGAATACTTATTAAAATAACCAAGTGCAATGGAATAAAATAGACTCGTGGCGCCAACCAATTTGCCATAGGCAATCGATTGGGCTCGCTCCCTAGTTCGTCGGCTCCTCCCCGATACTCCTCCAGACGGGGTTGCTTCTTCTTCAAGCGAAGTTGTGTTGTTGCAAGGGTGAGTACTTTGAGCACTCAAAGAAGTCATGCATGTAATGCAATGCTAATATTCTACATGCATGGCTCAAGACAAAGGATAGGCTATGGTTCATTTGCATTACAAAGATTCAAGATAAGCAAGATAGATTGCAAAGCAAGAAACAATAGTAAAGGTAGTAACTTTCGCAAACATTTCAATCAGTAAATCATTTTCCATCTTAAGTCAAGTTCATCATTACCATCCCAAGCATTTCCCATAACCATGTTGTTTTCATGAAAGCCTAACCCTTGATCAGAATCACCGAAGCGATGCTCAATACTGTGAGCACGGCTATTCAATAGGTTGTACACTCTGCAGAGGTTATACACTTTACCCACAAGATCTGATCAAATACCACCAAGGCAAGTAACCGTAATGTGAGCCTTTCCAAAGTTCCGTCTAAACCCAAGATCGCCGCTAAGGTTTCAACACTGGAGGGTCTGGTTACCACACCCAGGGCCCCCCTCTTGCGCCATGTGAGTTCTCACCCGCTCCTCCAGGCCCCACACCACCACGACAGTACTAATGAATAGATTTCACAGTTTACTCAGCTAGGTCCGTCCCATACCGGAACTTGTGGTTGTATGAAAGACTCAGTTTGAAGGCTTGCAAGGTTAAGTCCTTATATGACCGAGGCAAGACTAACCAACTGTAATCTCAAATATCCAAAACCAACAAAAACCAAATACGACCGCCCAGTTGCCACTCTTGGCCCACCAGAAACAATCTTACCACTTGCCCCAGTCTAAATCATTTTTCCACCCCAGTTCTTTACCATTGCACCACGTGCCATCATCAATTCAATAACGCATGTCTCATTTACTAAACACGTTCCATATCTCGTTAAGTCAAGATAACTTTGATATTCAAATCATGAAATATCTACGCAAGGTGGCTAAGCATATCACTTACGGTCTACTCAACCCATGTTGGCAAATTATTAATGTCCAACTATTAATCCACAACCCATGGTGACAAATGATTCATGGCCTACAATTATATATGACAAGGTGGCATACATCAACTAGGCATTAACTAATCCCAGAACTTAATAAAAATCATTTCTACCAAATTAGCATGCAATAATTTGAATCAAAATAATTTACTACAATAGGTTCAACACGATCAAACACAACTTGCCTTCAAAAAGTACGGGTTCTATTTCTTGAGCTTGCTCCTAGGTCCAAACTTCTCCTTCGAAACAATCGGGCACTTCAACGTCTACTCGTAACGTAAACACAAAGTAATAAAATAAATAATCAGTAGACAACAGTGCTAAAAAATTTGAATAAAATTCATAAACAGAAAGATCACAATTTTACAAATTTTTGGAAATTTGAATAACTCAAATCGGAGTTAAAATGCAAAAGTTATAAGCATTTGAAGTTTCAAAATACATTTAAAAATCAATAAACCGAATTAAATAAATATTTTCTTTTCCGGAAAAACATTTATTGCGTCATCTTGGACACGTGTCGCCACCAGAGAGTGACACGTGACCTTGATGACGCGGCCCCGCCGGCCCCGCCGACGTCAAGATACCACGTGGCACGCCCGGTCGCCACGCGGTTTCAAGATCTTGTCGTGGACCGCGCCGCGGCTCGGCTCGGCTCACGGTGGGCACGTGCACGGCACGTGCGGCCGACGCTGCGGGCCCGGTTGTCGATGCCCGCGTCGCCGATCGCCGCAGGCGGCTTCGGTGCGCCACGCGTCATGATCGGGTTGGCTGCGGCGCGGTGGAATCCCGCCCATCGATTTGAAAATGGACGGCTCGGATTGAATCTACACGGCAGGGTTTAAGGGCGACGTGGCATCACCCGGTGCTCAACACACGGCACGCCCCGCACCCTCGGATCTTGATCAAGCGGCTACGATCTACTCTAACGCGTAGCAGTGGCAACTTACGTGGCTTATCCTCTACCGTAGGATCTAAATCGAACGGTTACTAATAGATCTACACAGTGAGATCTAGATCTAATCCTAGCCACTGGTTTTGGATCTAACGGCCTAGATCTACCCTAAGTTTCTACAGGGCCAGCGCACACGTGGACTTACCCGGACGGCTCGATGAGGATCCGACGGTGGAGGAAACTTATGCGGCGATGGCGGTGCAAATGGCGCAAGGCATCGGTCGGGAAGATGACACGTAACGCGGCGCTCCTGTGGTTCTCCGGTGAGATGGATGGCCCTACTCGATGCGCCTCTTCGCACTGGGTTCGGCTTCGCGGATGATTCCCCCTAGGACGGCCCAACGGTGGTGGTGGACGGCAAAAATTGCGGCGGTGGCTCTTCAAACTTCGGCGAGGAACTCGCGACGATTGGCGGCGGCTCGAGCACGGGAAGCTAGGGCAAAAGGGTGCGCACGAAAAGGGAAAAATGGCGGCGGGGTTAGCTCCTTAAGTAGTGCCTCGGTGTGCGGGATTTTCGCGAAACCCTAACGGACTCGGCTGCTGGCGCGGCAAGCGCGATCCGAACTGATTTCAGCGAAGACGACGCAATCCAGGCTACCCATGGCACGATCCGACGTTTCGAAGCACGGAGAGACGCGGATGCACGGTGACCGCATGATCAAAATCGAACGGCTGCCGTGCGGGGCGGGTTGGGTTTTCGGTCGAAACGGGCCGGGCTGCGACAGTACTGGGCCGGTCCGCATAGATTCGGCCCAAGCACTATTCTCGAATTAAAATACCTTTTCGAACTAAAATAATTCCCAAAAATGATTTAATTCATTTGGGGCATCAAAAATACTATAAAAATTCTGGAAAAATTCTCAAAAATAATTTAGAACATTTGGGACTCAAATAAAATATTTACAACAAAATTTTATTTTAACTTTTCTATTATTTAATTAATCAATTAAATAGCTGAACTCAAAATAAATCCAAATAAATCCAAATAAATTCCATAAATTCCCAAAAATTCGAAATACCACTTAAATGCAAGAAAAGAAAAAATTGGAGTGTTACAAACCTCCCCCCTTAACGGAATCTCGACCCTGAGATTCAGGACTGACTAAGGAAAAGGTTAGGAAATTCCTTCTTTAGGTCCTCTTCACGCTCCCAGGTTGCTTCACTCTCGGAATGGTTACTCCACTGAACTCTACAAAAGCGGGTCGATTTATTTCTCGTTTCTCGATCCATTGTGTCCAAGATCTTCACCGGGTACTCTTTGTAGGTCAAATCTTTCTGTAGCTCGACCGACTCTAACGGCATCTGCTCTTCTGGCACTCGGAGACATTTCTTTAATTGTGACACATGGAACACATCATGCACTCCTGCTAGAGACTGCGGTAACTCCAGCTGATACACTACTTTGCCTCTACGACTTAAGATCTTGAATGGGCCAACATATCTTGGCGCTAGCTTCCCTTTAGCGTGGAACCTCTTAACTCCTTTGAGTGGGGTAACCCTGAGATACGCAAAATCTTCAGGCTCAAAGCTCAAATCCCTGCGGCGATTATCGGCATAACTCTTCTGCCTTGATTGTGCAATCTTCAACCTTTCCCTGATCATGGCTATCTCTCTTCAGCTTCTCTAAGAATATCCTGCCCAAACATATGACGTTCTCTGTCTCATTCCAATTCAACGGCGTTCGACGTGGTCTTCCATATAGCGCAATGGCGACATCTCGCAAACTTGCTCGGTAGTCGTTGTTATAGCTGAACTTCGGCGTCAGACGGCAAGCACTTATCCCACGGTTGTATAAGCCAATGCACATGCCCTCAACATGTCCTCCAGTATCTGATTAACTCTTTCCGTTTGCCCATCCGTCTGCGGGTGATATGTGGTACTGAAGTTCAGACGGGTCCCTAGGGCCTCATGCAGCTTATCCCAAAATCTTGAGGTAAACTGGGTACCTCTGTCCAATACGATCTTTTTCGAAACTCCATGTAGACATACAATTCTTGACATATACAAATCTGCTAAGCGGTCCCCTGAGTAGGTAGTCTTCACTGGTATGAAGTGAGCGACCTTTGTCAAACGGTCCACTATAACCCATATGGAGTCATACCCTTTCTGAGTCTTCGGTAACCCGGTAACGAAGTCCATTCCGATTTCCTCCTATTTCCACTCGGGTATCCTCAGTGGCTGTAGCAATCCTGCTGGCCGTTGATGCATTGCTTTGACCCTCTGGCATATGTCGCACAACGCAACATGCTCTGCAACTTCACGCTTCATGCTTGGCCACCAAAATCTTTCTTTCAGATCTTGGTACATCTTAGCGCTTCCCGGATGAATAGAGTACTTGGAATCATGGGCTTCCTCCATAATCAGCTGTTTTAGCTCCTTCTTGTGCGGTACGCAAATACGATTCTTGATCCACAATGTGCCTTGCTCATCCAGCTTGAAATCCTTCGCCTTGCCCTCCTCCATTTTGGACTTAATCCTCTGAATCTTGACATCATCCTTCTGTCCTTCACGAATCTGATCTTCCAAGGTAGGCTTCACCTCTAGAGCGGCTAAGAATCCTTTAGGTACAACTTCCAACTTCATCTTCTGGAATTTCTTGCATAACTTAACCTGACTTTCTTCCACCAACATGTTCACAGAATGGCTCTTCCGGCTTAAAGCATCAGCCACCACATTGGCTTTCCTGGGGTGATAATGAATCCCTAGATTGTAATCCTTAATTAGCTCCAACCACCTCCTCTGCCTCATGTTCAGGTCCGAATGAGTAAATATATATTTAAGACTCTTATGGTCTGTGCACACCTCACATCTGTTTCCAATCAGATAGTGCCGCCATAACTTCAAGGCATGCACTACGGCTGCTAACTCTAGGTCATGCGTCGGATAGTTCTCTTCATGCGGCCTCAGCTGCCTTGATGCATATGCGACGACCTTTCCATTCTGCATTAACACGCAACCAAGCCCTTGGCGCGATGCATCACAGTATATATCAAAGCTCTGGCTTAAATCCGGTAGAACTAACACTGGTGTTGTTGTCAAACGTTTCTTCAGCTCCTGAAAACTCCGCTCACATTCCGGCGTCCATGCGAACTTCTTTTCCTTCTTCAACAATTGCGTAAGAGGTCTCGCGATCGTTGAGAATCCTTCAATAAACGGTGGTAATAACCGCCATTCCAAGGAAACTACGGATTTGGGTCACCGCCTTGGTGGCTCCCAATGCAAAGATCGCTTCCACCTTACTTGGATCGATTGCGACTTCTTGGCGGTCATCACATGTCCAAGGAACTCCACCTTGTGCTTCCGAAATAACACTTACTAAACTTAGCTTAAAAGTCGTTGTTCCTTAACTTCTCCAAAACTAGCCAGATGTTCGGCATGCTCTTCTCTTGTCTTGGAGTAAACTAGAATGCCATCTATGAACACAACAACGAACTTATCCAGTATTCCATGAAAACCTTATTCATCATGTTCATGAAATATGCAGTGCATTTGTCAAACCAAAGGACATAATCAGAACTCAGAGTGTCCATATCTCGATTTAAAATGCGGTCTTGGCACATCCTCCGGTCGAATCTTCAGCTGATGATATCCCGATTGCAGGTCAATCTTGGAGAAAACTCCGGCTCCTCTCAACTGGTCAAATAGGTCATCGATCCTGGGTAGCGGATACTTATTCTTTATAGTGACCTCATTCAGTGCTCGGTAATCCACACACATCCGGTAGCTTCCGTCCTTCTTCTTAACAAACAGAACCGGTGCTCCCCATGGTGACGAACTAGGTCTAATAAATCCTTTATCCATCAGCTCCTCAATCGCTTCTTCATTTCTACCAGCTCATCGGTTGACATCCGATAAGGTCTCTTAGCTATCGGGCTGCTCTGTACTAACTCGATCACAAACTCTATGTCCTCGTCGGTGGCATACCGGTAAATCTTCCGGGAATACATCCGGTACTCACCGACAACCGGTACATCTTCTATGCCGTGGCCTTCACACTATTGACCATCGATCGTCCATCCCGAAGCGATTACACGAAACTCTATTCTTCTCCCACAAGGACTCTCGATCGATATGACTCTTCGTCCACGCCTAATACGACCTTGTGTTTAGACAACCAATCCATTCCGAGAATGACATCTAGGTGCAGGTATCCAACACTACTAAGTTTGCTAGAACTCTGCTCCATCTATAAGCAACTTTACCCCGAACATCCTACATCGGATCGGAGTTTCGATCACTGGGGATTGTACTAGCAATACATGCCTAAGGTTCACCATTTTCAACCCATTGTTCACAGCAAAAATCCGAGGTATAAATGAATGCGAAGCTCCAGAATCAAATAAAACCGTTGTAGGTACTGAGTTAACAAGTAACTTACCCAGTACGACTTCCGACGTATTCTGCACTGCATCTGTGGTAACATGATTAACTCTGCCTCTCACCACGGTCTGTGCGGTAGCTCCACGGCTTGCTCCTGGCGTAGGTGTCTTTGTTGGAGTAGTCCCGAGGTTGAAGTGAACTGGTGTCACTCCTCCTCCTTTCTTAGGACAATAATTGGCAAAGTGCCCTGGCTCGTTGTAGACGAAACAACGCTTGATCGCCGATCACGACTTCTGCGGTTTGCATTCCTAACTGGTGTTGGTGTCTCCGGAAATTTTGTCCCAGAGGTCTCGATCTTGGTGGCGGCGGCGTCATCACATTCCTTGGCTGAAATCAAGAACTGGTTTGGTGCAACCCTCAAACGCTGCGCTCCCTGACGTGCTCCCTGTTGTGCCATCCTGCGCTTCTGGTTGTCCTCCAGCTCCTTGCGCTTGTCCTCCAATATCAGCGCCTTGTTCACTAGCTCTTGGAAATCAGGAAAGGTGTGGGTTATGAGTCCCCCTGCGATCTGAATTTAGTCCTTCATGAAACGAGATCGCTGGCCTTGTCCGTTGCTTACGCCCTCAGTGTGTAGCGTGCAGTGCGTGAACTTATTCAGATATTCGGACACTGATTGGTTGCCCTGTTTCAGTGCCCTGAACTCCTCCTTTTTCAGCTCCATTATGCCTTCGGGCACATGGTATTGACGGAAAGCAATCGTGAACTCCTCCCAGCTGATGTCCTGTGGGTGCTCATGAGCAAAGATGAAGTTTTCCCACCATTCATTGCGTAGCCTCTAAGCGATGAGAGGCATCTGATACTCTCTCATTCCCTTCGCACTGAGTGATGTGCAACTTCCTTTCAATCGTTCTCAGCCAATCATCCGCCTCCAATGGATTAGCATTTCCAAAGAATGTGGGCGGACGAGTCCTCATAAACTCTGACAACCTCGAGTGTGGCCACTGTACTGGGTTGACCTGGTTAGCTTGGGCGGCGGCTTGGGCGGTGACCTGCTGCATCTGTTGCATCATAGCGTGCATTAACTGAGTCTGTGCAGCAAGAAAGGCTCCAAAATTTTGCATATCAACTAGCGGTGCTGGTTGAGGTCCTAGTCCTTCATCATCGATGTTTCCAGCTGAACGAGAACCACTCCCATTTCCCCCTTGGTTTCCACGAGTGTTCACCATCTGCCAATTGCTCCATGGTTTAGAGACGAGAGGGAAATAAGACTAGACAAGTAATAGAGTTCTTACGCGGGGTCAAAGGTGTAATCGCAAAATCCAACTTTATTACTTTATTAATAACTGGGTATGGTCACGCACAATGCCTAAGGGCCTTGCAACGCATACCAATCACTCACAAGCATGAAAGAAGCAAATTGAACTAACACTCTGGAGTCAAACGCTTCTAAGGGTGACTCTTATTCCAAGACGCGACTCAACGCAGGAGTCTCAACTGCTAATACTAACGCTCATTCCTCAAGCCATCCCCCACCGGAACTTCCTGGCGGATACACCGGCGGGTGTGCTGGTGCTGGTACAAACCTATCCCAACGATCCGCAGCTGGAAGCGCCTCCTGCTCCTCCTGCGCGGGCTCATCCTCCTCTGACTCTGGTTGCGGCTGTGGCTCTGGCTGCGGCTCCTATTGTGGCTCCTCCGGATCTGGGTCGTGTAGCTCAAGGTCGGCTCGGCCAGTCCATACAAATACCGTCTCCAGCTCCCCAATCCTCTGGATAGACTGAGCCAAATACTCACAAGTCTGCAGCAGATGGGTCTTCACCCTCATGACCTTGTCGTGAGTCCTCTGCAGCTCCTGGACCGTCTCGTCGATAGCATCCTCTTGAGCGATGACATACCTCGCCAGATGGGTGATCGTGGCATCCTCCTCCTCTATTGGCTCCCGGTTGTAGCGATTGTCTCGGCGCGGGTGGTGACGGAACACTGTGCCTTCCAACTCCCTGGAATAGGTACGAGCAATCTGCCTCATCGCTAGACGCGATGTCTCCTGGATCCCAGCATCAAACGATGACCTCCTGGCAGTGATGCGGATGGGACGACTTGCCCTCGCCCTCTCCCGAGCGTAGACCGTGATCGTAACATCCCAAGCGATATCCATCTGCCTCAAGACTACGGTAGTCCCCGAGATCGGCTGTCGTAACTCGCATGCGGTGCATCATATGCCAAAGCTCATGGCGTCTCCAAAGGCGCTCACCAAAAGAGTGGATCATCCTCATCTGTCAAAGGACACTCATGTGAAAACTCAAAAATTTTAAAACAAAGTGAGGACATGAATAATTCAGCAAGGGGTATGAAAAGAGAGAAGGGGTAAGTCGAGAATGCGTTATCATCTTGGCACATTTTAACTTTTAGAAAATAGTTTTATCCTCACTACGACCATTCTAACTAAGGGCCAGTCCTACAGTAGTATGGCTCTGATACCACCTCTGTCGGGACCCGAATGTGCAAATTTGGACCCTCTGTGTTTCAGCACTAGTCCAGGATCACGCTAGTGCACACAGGCTCAACATCGGTACATATCACAGACATATCCAACGAAATAGTAAGTACTTTATTTAAATACTCAAAATGGTTGATCGACCTTAAGATCGAATTACAAAGGTATGCCTCGCAGGGCGAATACTTATTAAAATAACCAAGTGCAGCGGAATAAAATAGACTCGTGGCGCCAACCAATTTGCCATAGGCAACTGACTGGGCTCGCTCCCTAGTTCGTCGGCTCCTCCTGATACTCCTCCAGGACAGGGGTTTCTTCTTCTTCAACTGAAGTTGTGTTGTTGCAAGGGTGAGTACTTTGAGCACTCAGCAAGTCATGCACAGAATGCAATGCTAATATTCTACATGCATGGCTCAGTACAAAGGATAGGCTATGGTTCATTTGCATTACAAAGATTCAAGATAAGCAGAGATAGATTGCAAAGCAGTAAAACAATAGTAAAGGTAGTAACTTTCGCAAACATTTCAATCGTAAATCATTTTCCATCTTAAGTCAAGTTCATCATTACCATCCCAAGCATTTCCCATAACCATGTTGTTTTCATGAAAGCCTAACCCTTGATCAGAATCACCGAAAGCGATGCTCAATACCGTGAGCACGGCTATTCAATAGGTTGTACACTCTGCAGAGGTTATACACTTTACCCACAAGATCACAACAAATACCACCAAGGCAAGTAACCGTAATGAGCCTTTCCAAAGTTCCGTCTAAACCCAAGATCGCTCGCTAAGGTTTTAACACTGGAGGGTCAGTTACCACACCTGTGGCCCTCTCTTGCGCCATGTGAGTTCTCACCGCTCCTCCGGCCCCACACCACCACGACAAGACTAATGAATAGATTTCACAGTTTACTCAGCTAGGTCCGTCCTATACCGGAACTTGTGGTTGTATGAAAGACTCAGTTCAAAGGCTTGCAAGGTTAAGTCCTTATTTGACCGAGGCAAGACTAACCAAGTGTGATCTCAAATATCCAAAACCAACAAAAACCAAATACGACTGCCCAGTTGCCACTCTTGGCCCACCAGAAACAATCTTGCCACTTGTCCCAGTCTAAATCATTTTCCCACCCCAGTTCTTTACCATTGCACCACGTGTCATCATCAATTCAATAACACATGTCTCATTTACAAAACACGTTCCATATCTCGTTAAGTCAGTATTAACTTTGATATTCCGAAATCATGAAATATCTACGTGGCAGGGCTAAGCATCTCACTTACGGTCTACTCAACCCATGTTGGCAAATTATTAATGTCCAACTATTAATCCACAACCTAGGGTGACAAATGATTCATGGCCTACAATTATATATGACAAGGTGGCATACAGCAACTAGGCATTAACTAATCCTAGAACTTATTAAAAATCATTTCTACTAAATTAGCATGCAATAATTTGAATCAAAATAATTTACTACGGTAGGTTCAACATGATCAAACACAACTTGCCTTCAAAAAGTACGGGTTCTGGTTCTTGAGCTTGCTCCTGGGTCCAAACTTCTCCTTCGAAACTTTCGGGCACTTCAACGTCTACTCGTAACGCAAACACAAAGCAATAAAATAAATAAACAGTAGACAACAATGCTAAAAAATTCGAATAAAATTTATAAACAGAAAGATCACAATTTTACAAATTTTTGGAAATTTGAATGACTCAAATCGGAGTTAAAATGCAAAAGTTATAAGCATTTAAAGTTTCAAAATACATTTAAAAATCAATAAACCGAATTAAATAAATACTTTCTTTTCCGGAAAAACATTTATTGCGTCATCTTGGACACGTGTCGCCACCAGAGAGTGACACGTGACCTTGATGACGTCGGTCCTGGCCGGCCCCACGCCGACGGCAAGATACCACGTGCACGCTCGAGTCGCCACGTGTCGACATCGATCTTGTCGTGGACGGCGCCGCAGCTCGGCACAGCTCACGGTGGGCACGGTGCACGGCGCGTGTGGCGACGCTACGGGCCCGGTTGTCGATGCCACGTCGCCTGCACAGACCGCAGTCGGCGGCTCGGTCGCGTCCACGCGTCACGATCGGGTTGGCTGCGGCGCGGTGGAATCCCGCCCGTCGATTTGAAAACGGACGGCTCGGATTGAATCTACACGGCGGGGTTTAAGGGCGACGTGGCATCACCCGGTGCTCAACACGCGGCACACCCCGCACCCTCGGATCTTGATCAAACGGCTACGATCTACTCTAACGCGTAGCAGTGGCAACTTACGTGGCTTATCCTCTACCGTAGGATCTAAATCGAACGGTTACTAATAGATCTACACAGTGAGATCTAGATCTAATCCTTGCCACTGGTTTTGGATCTAACGGCCTAGATCTACCCTAAGTTTCTACAGGGCTAGTGCACACGTGGACTTACCCGGATGGCTCGATGAGGATCCGACGGTGGAGGAAACTTGCGGGCGACGATGGCGGTGCGGTGGCACAAGCAGACCGGGGTCGGGGAAGACGACACGTAACGCGGCGCTCCTGTGGTTCTCCGGTGAGATGGATGGCCCTACTCGATCGCCTCTCATACTGGGTTCGCTCATGGATGATTCTCGGGACGCCTAACGGTGGTGGTGGACGGCAAAAACCGCGGCGGTGGCTATTCGAACTTCGGCGAGGAACTCGCGACGATTGGCAGCGGCTCGAGCTTGGGAAGCTAGGGCAAAAGGGTGGCACGAAAAGGGAAAAACGGCGGCGCGGTTAGCTCCTTAAATACCACTTAAATGCAATAAAAGCAAAAATTGGGGTGTTATAGGCTGACGTGGCAAAGATGATGACATTAGTGTTGACACAGACTGTTGACGCGGTGTTGACGTGGTGGGGCACGTGTCGCGCATCCAGCAGCACGATCGGATCTAACGACAGGGAATCGCGTATGCTGTCGGTAGAGACGTGGTGAGATCTGAAGTGCACGATCGGACGGGCCGGCTTTGTTGTGAAGACCGACAGTGAGGGCGATGGCGCTATCTCACTGGACTCGAAGAAGATGACATGGAACTTGGTGTTGTGGTATCGGATCGGTTTGGGTTTGGCTCATATCTGGACGAGGACAGCACGATGAACTCGAACTTGCAAGCAGCACGAGTCGAGACCAAACAGAGGTGGAGATCAATGGAGAAGAAATGGCAAAAGAAGTGGTGGAGCGAGGGGAACATCGTATAGGGTGCAACGGTGCCTTAAATAGGCCTGGGGAGGCGTGTCCGACCCAGACGGCAAGGCAGTGGTGGATGCAGCTAGGGTTAGGGTTTTATTGGTAGCGGCATGACGCCCTTGGGGGCTAGCTAGGCCACTAGCGTGTAGGCTAGACAAATGCGTAGGAAGCGGGCCTAGATGGAGCGGGCTGCTAAAACAGAGGCAGGACGAGAGGAGCAGACTAGTTGGATGACTAGGCTGGACCGGGAACAAGGCCAAGTGCAAAAACAGGAATGGACCGACGGAAATTTGGCCTGAGACATTTTAGAAAATAAAAATATTTTCCAATTAATAAAATTCTAGAATTTAAAATAAAAGTAAATAAATTCAAATAAAAAGAAATAAATTCTTAAAAATATAAAAAATACAGAAAAAATTCCTTAAAGCATAACAAACCCACCTACGACTAGAAATCTTTTGTTCGATGCATAGTTTAGTCAAATTAAATCCATTCATTAATAGAAAATTCAAATAAAGCTTTGATTAATCTAGGAAAAATGCAAATGGTTCATTTTCAAATTCAAACATTCCAGAACTTAAATTTTAGGATGTTACATGCTTGTGCTCATCACTATCACTTCTTGTGTGAGAATCGATAGTGATGAGCATGTGCGTCATTATCGCTTCTCGCTTAAGAACCGATTGTAATGTGTCTAGTGCTACATCACAATCACTTCTAACCTGAGAACCAATAGTGATTATTATTAACACCTCTCCTAAGTAATGTATCACAATCATTTTTTCTAAAAACTTAAGAACCGACCTAGATGGAGCGATAGTAATGTACCATTCTATAGTAGTGCCCGCAGTGGCCACGGTGTTTGTCATCCTCCATGATGTCATGCTCTTGCCAAATGCCAAGAACAAGGTGCTACTGTCGTAAGCTGGCTCGCCAACCACACAGCTTGACTACATGACACGTTCCTTGCAAACCACCTAGTTTGGATGCACGGCCTTCGTAGTCAAGGAACGAGCATGTGCGCTTGGAAGTTGCCTCCTTCACCATTACAAAAGGCATAGCTCTTCTTCCACTACTCTGAAAGACCATGTGCAAGTCTATCCATATTGTGATGAGTTATTGACTTGTTTTGAGTATGTGGTGCTTAAGTTTGAGTTTGTTTTGAATTTAAAGAAATTTGAGGTACTGTTAAGTCAAGGGTGTAGGAGAACGCGGTGCTACGCTAGCCGAAAACAAAATTTTTACCGCGAACACCCAGGAATCATGCGAGTAGTGGATCATGGAGCATTACCCTTGGAGCACGTTAGCAGCGGAAGTAGAGTAGGTGAAGCCTCCCCGCGTGCTCCGAAGCACTGTACGTAGTCGAACGTACCCCTGACTGCTCGGCCAAGTGCTCGCGAGATCGCCCGAGTGGTTGCCGAGTGGTCGCCGGACCGCCCGAGTGCTTTCGCCGAGTGGTTGCCGAGTCCTTGACGTCTCCTCGCCGCAGTGCACGACGCAGCCGGATGTAGATGTGCACGCAGCAGTTGGAGAGGGTGAAACCGATCGCCGATCAGCGCCGAGGACGAGCAACGGCGCTCTATGGTATCCACACGCCCAGGAAGGAACGCGGCAGGCGCCGTGTGCTAGCACCACGTCGCGACGGCTAGGGTTTCGGCAGAGCGACGGCTAGGGTTTCGAGGTGAGGTGAACCACATGGCAAGACACCCCACGCCTTTATATATAGAGTGCACTAACGGGCCTTCTACGATAGAAGCCCATTAGACTCACGCTAATGGATCTTCTACATTAGAAATCCATTAAGACGCCAGAGGATCCAAATCGTGTAAACCCACTAATGGATCCAATCCATCGACATGATCCAACCCGTTAAGTGTGTGACCCGTTAGGTTCTTAAGAACGGCCATAATACGAAATCTCTTTTCCGCACCATCGACAACAAGCGGTTCCTAGCAGACATGTCGTCCCCGAATGCACAAAATGATCGTATCGGTGAACCTTGATATACTCATATACCGATCCTTTTGCCACGCGATACCAATCAAGCTCAAGGCAAGATGCGTACATCCTTGTGATAGCTCGACCCATTCACTCGTCAATGTAATGGATATAATTCGTGATTAACACTTTAATCACTTTGGCATGGCCATGCACTTTTCCTTATCCATCCACACCGAGGGCCGGAGATATCTCTCCTGCTATCAAGGAGGGCAAATTCCATCTTGATCTCTTATATCCCACGTCATGTTTCATGGCATACCCGTAAGCTAACTTTATAACTCCTCACATTACGGAGAAGCGTTTGATAGCCTCAAAGTATGCATTACACATGCCGAGAATCAATAAGGATCTCGTGTCAAAGGATCGTATAGGTATACCACTCGAGACTATACTCGATGGCACTTCTAAGATAACAATCTCATCGTGTCTCTGAGTGGGTCTATCAACCCCATGTTCTCTAACATGTGCCCACATTATTGATTTGATATCTCCATATCTATGGTATGTGAAACATTACCATCAATCAATACATGTCTTTGGTCAAATCACTATTGTCCCACATAATGATATGTAACCAGGATCGTTTTAGAATAATATCATATAACCAATGTGTTTCACAATTAAGTCATACTCAATGAACAAAGGAGTGACATTTATTCATGGAACTGATAAGTACATGAACATAGACGCATGATACAATCATCTCACATGATTGCCTCTAGGGCATATCACTAACAAAGGGTGGCACTACTGGCCATGTAGGAGCGGTAGTGCCAGCTAGGCGGCATTACCGGCTTGGGATGGCGGTAGTACTAGCCCTATAGTGCTATTGACCATGAGTGTGATAGTCTTTTTTACAAAGAGCGGTCTCTCGGGTGTGTCTAGGGCAAGCGGTACAACTGGCCATTTGGGAGCAGTAGTGTTGAGGGAGTGGCACTACTGGTCCAATGGCGTGGTAGTTATTTGAAGGGTTACAATAGGCAACACTAGCTCAAATTAAAAATTCTACTCCTCCCAAGAGGCCACATAAGTAAATGATCATGGATTATAGATCGTTACCACTAGACGACAGTGTAGTGGAAGAAGATGTCAAAGCAGTTCGACATTGTGTGTCCTGGTATGGTCATCGAATAGTACGATTGGTCTAAGTGGTAGCCTTGCAGTAAGTTGATCCTCGGCTTCTGGATCGGTCCAATCAACTTCTTGATCGGTCCAAACAGTCATCCTCAAATAGCACCGCAATAAAGAAGTGGCTCTATTGGCATCCACATGTTCGGGGTTGGAATGCCGAGTGCCGGGGTCCTAGCACCGTACGCACGACAGAGATGGTAGAGGACGGCTAGGGTTTTGTTAGTGGTACAACTCTTGCATACAACTTCTACCTCAAATCCTTAGTCTACGACCCCTTTTTATAGCCTTCGATGGCGTCCAACCCTTGGGCCTAATCTATTTGTCCCATTAGAATGGATCTAATCCAAACTCTGATAACCGATTGTAATCATTCCAAATCTCTTAAGTGTGTGACCCTATAGGTTCATATATATTTGGACACAACTCGAAAAACATCTTTTCGACCAATAATTAATAGCGATCTCTAGCAATACATATCGATTACCAAATATTCATAAAGCATCGGACAAACATACTATATTGTGATAATGTGTTCCCTTTTGCCTCACGATATCAGATCGAACTCAAGGAGAGAGTTGTGTCATCCTATGACAGCTCAATTTATTCACTCATAGTGGATTAATTTATCTGGACTGACTCTCAATCACATTCGGTATGGCCATACACTACGTTAATCCATTTAACTCAAGGGGCCTAGAGATATCTCTCTGTGTCTAGGAGGGGTAAATTCTATCTTGATCATTCATGTACCTCAAAGATGTTTTATGATAAACCCAAAACTACTTTTATAACTACCTTATTAAAGAGTAGCGTCGATAGTTCCTAAGTAAACCATTACACATCTAGAAAACTAATGACGATCTCAAGTCTAAGGATTGTATATACACTATGTTTGAGACCAACCGATGGCACATAAGAATATATAATAATTATCGCAGTGTCTCATATGGGTTTGTCCAATGCATGTTCTCCAACATGTGTCCATATTATTGATTTGATATCTCCATATCTCTATGATCCATGAAACATGGTCATCAATCAATACATGTGTTGTTCTATAAAATATAATCATCCT